>BOPP01000015.1:4390951-4413261 GCA_017312745.1 Gryllus bimaculatus | reverse complement strand
GAGAAAAAAGAGAGAGAGAGAGAAAAAAGAGAGAGAGAAAAGAGAGAGAAAGAGAGAGAGAAAAGAGAGAGAAAGAGAGAGAGGTTTCAGGCAGTGATAGGTTGTGGGGGTGAGAGAGTTGGTTACCTTCAAAGCAATGACCGGCCGGCATATATAGCTCAGAGTATCACTGATGCATCTTTGACCGGGAGAACGTAAGTCCCGACGGCGGCAAGATTTTTGACACTAGCTACATAGCTAGGTCGAATTCATCCGCTGTCTGGAGGAGAACTCTAGCGGCCGGATCCTCTGATCGTTAGTTTTCGTGGATCAACACCAAGCGAATACGGGACTGTACGCTAATAAAAGGGCCACGGATCGCGCACGATCTTTCCTCCATATCCTCATTCTCTTTCACACATTTACACTTGGATGCACTACACTACAACACATGTCGGGAGACCAGTTAGGATCTTAGAGCTTGTTCCGCCTAGGATGGGGCACCGCTGGTGAGTGATGCCTGGATGGGAATAACCCGTAAGCCTGCGGGCAGGTTGGCGCCCGATCTCGCCATTCAGAGGGAATAAAGTCTCTAGAAACAGACAGTTCTAAGGAAAACTCTAATTCACTTTCATTAAAATGACCAGAACATCAATACCAATATTGTGGGCCCAGAAGTTTAAAATAATGTATTCTGGGCCCTTTACGCGCCCTTTGCTCTCCTTAAAATTTAGTGTTCTCATCTACTGGACCACTGAGTTGAAATGACAAACTATTTAATATATTTATATTGTAAACTTATTTACAATAAATGCTAAATAGTTTTTGTAGCTTATTTCTCTGTATAATTTATTGTATAATATTGGTTGATATTATTTTATTGCATGTGTTTATTGAATATTTTTCTTTTGCAGGTGAGTACCTGTGTCTCTGATTATCACTACGCCTCTCAGATGCTTAGTGGTAAGTTACTCATTGCATACTATATTCTACGAAAGGTTTTTTTATCGATCTCAGCTATGGAACTTTAAAAATTAGTGTGATAATAGTGCTTCATTTACGACCGTTTAAAATATTCAGAAATTGCTCTCTTCTACACAAATAATATGAAAGAATCGGTCAGTGATTTAAAAATAGTCTGTAATACTTATGTAAATTATATAAAACCTTCCAGATTGTGATGAATATATCTACGTCATTTATGAATCTTTGAATCCGCTTCCTCAGTTTTATATCAGGACTTAGTTTATTTCACTGCAGATTTAAACCTATGAGTCTTCATATACTACATCTGCTATAATAAAACATCACGTAAAGACTTGGAAATTGCGTTATTCGATCATGTCATGCCAATCGTCCGTGTTGTGAAATTAATCACTTAAGTAACTCTAATGATTTTATTAAGATATTAGAATTTCTGTGAAACTGTTGATCTGTATTCTTCTCCGCGTAAAATAATATAGTTAACTAGCCAGGTGCATTAGCTATAAGTTGTTTTATGTTTTTTTATCACCCCAGAATAAGGGCCCTAATATGACAAAATCCATCGTTAACAGTTCTCGGACAGTGGAAGTCCTTTCAAAAAGCAGACCGCAGATTACGAGAAACAAATCCCCGATCAGCGCAGCATGCCTTCCTGCGCTCTTTACTGCTCCTCCCACCTGCACAACTCCTTTCTTCGAAGCGGTCTGCGCAATGGCATTATAAATCCCGCTTACATCCGCCTGGTGGGTGTTGACTTTCGCTCTCCGCGATCCGCCGATGCTCTTGCGAAAAGGCCGGCCGCCGCCCCCGCCCGCTTGCAGGCGCCTCTGGCCCATGCACAAGGCGGCTGGGCGCTCGCTGGATGGCTGCAACGCGCGCCGCGGAGAGATCGCCGCCCGCTCAGACTCTTGGCGCGGCCGCCACGGAGGGAAGCACGTGCTCTTGCGATTGCATCGCCCCGGCGAAGGCGGCTCAGGGCAGCGTCACGGCAGCGCCTCTGCCCGGGAAGTCCTAGGTTCGAGTCCCGACGGTGGTGGGATTTTCGTCACTAGCTAGAAAGTTAGGTCGATTTGAACCGCAGTCTGGAGGAGAATTCTACCGGGCGACTGCTCTAATCGGCAGAGGAGACCGCCTTACCCAGTACTCCAGTGTTGCTTCTCAATCAAGTGAATGGGGAAAAGCATATAGGAAACTACTCGAAGAATGTCTTCTCTGTTCGGTACTTTTCTGTGGTTTCTTCGATCAATACCACGCGAAAGCCGGAGCAGTAGCCTAACAAACGGGCCACGGAGTGCGATCTTTCCTTCCTCTTTCTTGTCTTTTCCTTACTCCTTAAACACACACATCCTTTAAACTACCACAGAGCCGGGAGCTTAGAGCTTGTCCTAGCTTGGGGTGCCACGCTACTGGGAGATACCTGGTAGGGGAATTTCCAGAAAGCTAATGTACTTCGCGACGTCGAATTCCGTCAGACAGCGAGCAATGATAACCGCCACCTTCCGCGATAAAAAACATGCATTAAGCTAAAGGGACTAATTACATTCGCAGTTAATGCACCCTGAATTTCGTACAAGGACGCTGTACTGGTACCAAAATTAATACAGTAGAATAAAGAGGAGCCAATGAACGAAACATGGTTTCACATTTGCATCCTTTTCTGTTTTTATGGAAGACATCTCGAAAACATCAAACTCAGTCAAATAATTTGCAGAATTTCTCTTGACCAGACAGTGTTATCATTTTATTAATTTGTAATGCTATTACATTATTCTGTTTAACCGATTGTTCATTGAACAACATCTTACAAAATTAAATTAACATTGGTTTAAATGCATCTGAAGAAAAAGAGCTAATATTATCTGTATTCTGAACTACGTACTTTTATAGACGTTACTTTCAAAAAACGTTCCTTTTTTAAATGAACATAGGTCACTGTACATATGCAAGTGATTATGCGCTATAAAATGTAACAGTATACTTTATCGCTGGATGAATCTTCGCCTGCTCATGACGGGCCCTGAGCTCTAATTTGTATCGCCTCCGACGGCCCAATTAGATGGTGCGCGCGTGGACCGTTTGCGGGTAGAGGGGCTGGGCGGGCGCGGGGCGGGCGCGGGGTGGGCGCGGGGCGGGCGCGCGTGACTGAGCTGGTGAGCGGGCGAGCGGCCGGCCGCCAGCCACTGGCCCCGTGGCCTCTGCCCCGCAGATGCAGCGCGCACCGGTACAAGGAGAAGGTCGCCCTGCCAGCGGGGAAGAAGTTGGGAAGGTGATGGAATGTGTTGCACGGAATCGTGGTGGTAACGGTCTTGAATGTTCTAAAATTAGCGATGAAATCCGAATAAACTATTCTCACAAATGTCCTCGTTTTTCTTCTTCTCTTTCTTATCTTCTTTTTTCCTCTTCTTCTTCCACTTTCTCTTCTTCTACTTCCTCTTCTTCTTGTTCTTCTACCTTCCCTTCTTCTTCATCTCCTTCCCCTTCTTCTACTTCCCCTTCTTCTATCTCTTCTTCTCTTTCTTCTTCTTCTTCTTCTTCTTCTGCTTCTTCTTCTACTTCCTCTTCTATATAATTCATATTCACCGTCTTTCTCTTTTCCTTTATCTGCTTGTACGACAAATATATTCAAAGATATGTTTGTCACTGCTCGAACTTCATTGCTTCCTGACCATTATATCATTCATTAATTCTCAAATGTCTCATTCATTATTTATAACGTCATTTTTTCTCCTCTGCTTCTTTCCCTTATATCATTCCTTCACATATCACTTCAATATGAGAAAATTTGCGTTCCTGAACGCTGCACTTGCAGCGTTCGAGACCAACCTCAGAAGAAATGAATGTGTTAACAAACAACAATTGGAAATCCAAAGAGAAAGACACTATCGTTATACCTTGCTTGCATTCATATTCAATTTGCCGAGACACGAAAATAATGTCTCACAGGCACACTCATTTGGCACTTACTCACACAATCACGCTCACTCGCTTACATCTGCACTCGCAGTCGTCCGCGCTGAACAATTTCTTCGTTAACGGCACTTCGTGGAGCACACACAGTTCCGAGTTGTGTTGAATTTTGTGCTTCGCACCAATACTTTCTCTGATTCGCGTCCACGAGCACGTCACATATCAACGAGAGCGGCACTTGGCGCAGCTTTCGCCGTTCACACACAAGTGGTCAATACTGCGCGTTTGGGCAAACACTCCCAATGGGCCTACATGGGACCATTCGCCAGGCGCTGAGAGTTGTGGCAAGGGATGTTACGATATTTATACGATGCATACTATTTGTTATCGATACTGACATCAGAAAAAAATAACGATACATTGATACTATCAAGCGTAAAGTATCAACATTTCTAATATCAGTTGTTAAAGTTATCAGTTGATTTTATAATAACAGTTGATAAAGAAATTAAAATAAATTTTAATACACGATTGAAAATATTCGTAAATTAGTTTCATCCCCAATCGTTTCATTATAGTGATTATCGTTTCGATTGTATGTTTCCGTGGGCTTGGGAGTGCGCTAATACGGGCCGAAGTCGCAACAGAGGCTGCTTAGTGGAAAGACATGGGTGAGCTAGTTCAATCGATTTTAGGTCGTTCTGCGCAGCAGCAGTTTACGACGCGAACCACGAAACCCCAACACGAGTACATAGTTTGAAAAGCCGGACCAGACGCTCGCCACCATTTTGCATGGAAAGCGAGAAGTGTTTAGGAACATTTTGAAAGTGACAAATTTCAACACAAAATGACACAATGAGAGTGAAATTGAAATAAATTATGCAATATTTGTCAAAAATGCTTCATATATCTATTTCAATGTCTTGTGATAATTCTGATATCTGACTGCAATGAAATTCCCTGTAATAATGTGACTTAAACTGGGGCCTCAAGCTCATTGGCTGAATTCGGATACGATGCGTAATAACTCACCCATGTATTTCCATCGTGAGAGACTAATGGTGTTACCGACACTTCAGTACTATCGATTCCGTTTCTAGGAATATCGAAACCAAAAGAACTATCTATAGAGCGGGAGCCTTAGCGTCAGCAACATCGAGCTTCCGCGCATGCGCAGATACACTAAAATTATGCGAAACTTGATCTGCGCATGAGCAGAGGATTGATACTGCTTTAAGGTTGGAGGTGGCACAAACTCCCTATTGCGAAGACCCTAGATTTTGCAAGAGCGCGCCGCGCAACAGCCTTGAGGCAGGCGGAGGAGGAGGCGGCGGCAGCGGCCGGGATCTCTCGCGCGGCGATTCGCGCGTTTCACTTCCGTCTCTCTCATTAGGCCGCGATCGGCGATCGAGGGCGGGGCGGGCGAGGTCGCCGCGATGCGCATCGCCCGCGGGGCGGTCGCGCGTCATCGGCGGCGCGCACGAGCGCCTCGGATTTATTGGCCCCCGCGCCCGTTGCCCGCGCCCGGCGAGCGAGCAGGAGGGGCGGGGCGGGGAGGAGAGCGGTCGTCACGCGCTGGGCCGCCACCCGCTGCGATGCCCGCCAGTCGCGCCCCCCGCCCACCGAACACCGAACACCGCCCACCGAACACCGCCCTCCGAACAGCGCCCACCGTCCACCGCCCATCACCCATCGCACTTCGCCCATCGCCCATCACCCATCACCCACCATCCATCGCCCACCGCCCGCAGGTCACTGCCGTGCCTCTCACCGGGTGGTCCTAGAATACCACAGCCGACAGTGAAGGAGTTTCGACACTAGCTTCATAGCTGGGCCGAATTCTAGCGGCCGGATGCTAGATCGGTAGTTTTTCGCGTTTTCTTTGATCAATACGAGCAAACGCCAGAGCTGTATGCTAACTCACGGCACTCAACAACTGACCGTGCGTGATCTTTCCTTCTTCCTTTTTCTATCCTCACCCCTTACTCACACACTCATACCCCTACATGCACTGGACTACCACACTTGCCGGGAGACCGGTCGGGAGCCTAGAGCTTGCCTCGGCTGGGGCGGTGCCCCGCTGGTGGGGGACACCTGGTTCGAGGAAACCCCGTTAGTCGACCGTAAGACGGCGGTGGATCCCACCATCCAGTGGGAGACGATAACCGCCGCCAGCGATAAGAAACATGCACTACAGTTACGGCATTAATGACTTTAGCCGTTAATCGGCCTGGAATCACTAATCAATCAATCAACTACCCATCATTCACAACCCACCACCCACCTGTAACTAATAGCCGGTTACTGAGAGCTGTTGTGTTGCACCGAATCAATTACATAGAGGCCCGTGGTCCACCCTTAAATAGAATGAGCTTGCAACATCACGCATAAGGTATAAAGATAGAGTATAAGGAAATGCTTGCCATATCAGGGGATGCAATGAAGGAATCCGATTGGTACATAGGTGGCTGCACCTGGAGGACCAGCAGCCCTAAGCTAAAGGGGTCAGCGAGGAAACTTCGAAGCAGAGTTTCCTGTTGATCGGTAGAGCTTAAGAGGTAAAAGAAGTTTACACACAAAAGACCGCGAAGTGTACGCTCAGCGTCGTCTGGAGTTCACTGAAACGCGTTTCGTGAATCAGAGTCCGTGGTGTTACACGTTCGCCCCAACCGCAAGCAGCGTGTTCCGTGGCGTGCACGTTGTGGGCCGGGACCACGCCCCCTTCTTCCGCCGCGGAACAAGGCTATTCCGCGAGTGGAAGAACGTGCTTCTCGTACGCGCAGACGACTTTCCTTCCCGTGCCCGCCGCGCAGCCAGTGCTATCCCGGGGGGGGGGGATAGTGGATTTCGCCGAAGCGGGAGAGTGTCACTGTCGCTTGCGAAGGAAGCTGGACAAACTGGAAACCCAATGACCAAGATGCGCGCACGCTGCGAGCACGCACAGGGTTGTGCGGGGGGAAATCGGAGCCACGTTCTCACTGATGCCTCTAATCACGTGTGTTTACGGATCGAGGAAATATATTTAAAAGTTTAAGTTAATATTAAAAAATATTAGTAGCTGCTTGGTAGATCGGGCTTCGCCGCGTCCTAGGCACTGGTTACTACTATTTAGGTCTTTACTTGGCTATTCGGCAGACGCCGCGTCCACGACACAGGGGCCAACGTGTCGGTCGCCATTCTGCGACCTCCCTCCATACAACGCCCTGAGGAAGGTCGCAGAATGACAACCAAAACGTTGGTCCCTGTGCCATCTACGTGGCGTCTCCAGGATAGCCAAATATAAACACTGACTCCGGCCGCGAAAGCATACGCTCTCACCAATTAGGTAGCCATTCTGCGACCCCAGGGTGAAATGTACACTTCGCATTTTGCCCTGAGGAAGGTCGCAGAATAGCGACCGAAATGTTGGCACCTGTAACTAGGGCGTGCCAAAGGGGCAGCTCGGGCTGCCAAGTAGCTACTAACTCCGGCCGCGGAAGCTTACGATCTTAAAAATTAATGGTATTACACGTTGTTTGGGAGTAATTGTACCTCATCTTCAGAGGCTCCAAGTACCATGGATTAATCACGTGTGACTTAACTCGGCGCCATCTTGTATCTGTGCTGTAATGACATGTGTGACGAACTTACGCTATGTTCTGTTATACGGATGTAGTTAACTTATTTATGCTCAGTTGCAACATGAACTTGGAGAGATCTGCTTGAAGTGGTCTTGTTTCTTGCAGTTTTTTAATGCCATTTATCACAACTGCTCTACCAGCACGATGAGGTCAATTATGTTTGTGGAGTTTTTCTTATGATTGCCGGGTACAATAGTCGGACGTATACTTTTACATATATGTCAGTGCACAAGAAATGTGACGCTTCAAAACTTGTAATGGAATGAGGACGCTTGTAATGGAATGAGGAGAAATGGTAAAAACTGTTGAGGAACTGAAGGAGAACGGTTTTATTCAAAGACGATTAGTACGCTTCCACAGATCTACTCTCATTATGGCTTGCCGTTATGCCATTTATCAGTAAAATAATTTTTTTCTAAACTTCTTTCTTGAATTAACTAAAGGAAACTGCGATCTTTGGTAAGTCCTACTCTTCTGGTGCTCTGACGATATTTACTCATATGGAAGTTCCGATACTTAGAATGCCTCTTGACGTTGTAATTGTTTGAAATTCGTCCCCCCAGCGGAGAGTGAGGGGAAGTGATGGGATGAGATTTGAACCTCGTCCGTTAGATGCGACGGAGGCGGCCTACCGGAATCGGACTGCCGGTACTACGTCCCACTTCCGTTTCCCCACCACGCGAACGGCGTCGGAGGCCTTAGCTGCTGCACCTCAGCCAGCAGAGCACCCGGGCCCTCCGTCACCCGCGCTCGCGAACAGGTTCAGGTGCTTTCTAGGGCACGTGACACACAACATTGTGTTTCCACGCGACTCCGCCGCGATCGATATAGTAGGGGAAAGCACGTTATTAAAATTCGCCCCCGAGGCCTTCAGTGTAATTCCGTGCATTTACGATCCACATACTATTCCATGTTGCATGAGACAATTAGGAAATGCCAGCACCACGGAAGCAATTTTCAGCTCATTATAATGTATATTGATTGTTGACGGAAGTTTATACGTCATGTTATAATCCATATCATCATTCGTGATGAGTCACGCGGTTAAGATCATGTGTGCTGTCTGTATCCGGAGCGTAAGATGGTTCGTTATAGTTTGTTAATGTTCAGTTCTTTAGGCGTTTAAACGAGGAAACAGAATTTAAAAGGACATGACCACCTAAACAATGTGGTGGAAAGGGCCAAGCGTGGCGTAATATTGCACGAAATTGAATCCCATTAATTGTTTTATAATATAAAATACATATTCAATATTGCTCAGCGGTCCAGAAAAGTGCCGGTCAGATATGATTTAATACATTTATATTCGCCATAATTAAGTCGTGGAGCACCTAAATGTATGTATTTCTTTTAGTAAAGTTGTTTATTAATTATAAAGTACCTTTGTACAATACTTGTTTCCTGGCATGCTTCTCTAACTCATTTCATCGTTGTCGTTGTGGTTATCAAACGGCATTCCCGATGCAAGTAACACGTGAACGTTGAATATCGTTTCACGTTTGATGTTTTCTAGTTCCCCTTGCAAGAAGAGATTCGGTATCGCTCACGCACGAAAACACGCCGAAATATCAGCCCGAATTCCTTAACGCTTGGCGACGCTCAACATGTGCGAATACACGGCGCGATAGGCCTGCGCTTTCGCTCGCCAACGCTCTCGTCGGCTGAGCTGATGAGCCCGTCACGAAAGGAGAACCTGGTGGAAACTTCTCGAAGATGAATCGCCCAGTGCACGATATGGACTTGGCAACCGTGAGAATACCCTAAACAGTGCAACGCAAAGCAATGAAAATGTTCGTCGAACATCAGATGCGCATGATCTAATTAGATTGAAATAAATAGTCATTGAAACTCAAATTTTTTTAAGTGAGCAATTGAAAATACGAAATAGCAGTCAACATTTCGTAATATTTATATTATAAAAGGAAACATGTTTTCTGGAACCGTATTCTAGTCAAACTATAAATACTGTTGGCATGCGTAATACTCCATCTGCGTATTCTCACCATAGTGGCGAGCATCATTATGGGCGGCTGCAGAGGTGGCAAATGCCTACTAACAATGTACATCGTATAAATCAATTAAATGAGTTGCAGGTGCAATACATTTATACATGCAATTGTAAATATACTTCAAATTCATTTTGTATTAGTTAATTTATTTTGAAAGTGTTAACACTTCATGTATATACTTTTTAATATTTTAAACGACCCCATGATTTCTATTTTTGTAAGAAAGAAAATGTAATTTTATTAGAAACACATACAGAAGTATCATTTCAATTCCTTCTTCAATTGTTTACAAATAAAAATTTTCACATTGCAAGTAATATATAAAATAATTAATTACCAACATTAATAAATTCCATTAAAACCATTTCATTTAATTGTTTGAAATACCCTTCCATTTATAAATTCTCTGAGGCCGCCGTGGGTCACGACTGTAGCCGGCAGGCGGCTGTGGCGGCTTCGACGGCGGCGGGAAGTGGTCGACGAAAAAGTCGAAATCACAATCGTCCGGTCGATCCCGTCCGATGGGATCGGGTGCGTGGAGAGCGGCCGCGGCGGCGGAGTAAAGTGTACCGAAAGTGGAAGTGCTGCTTTCTTCGGGGTATGCGGGTTTCTAGGCCGATCTCCAGTTTCCGTGCACAATACTGGAGGAGAAACCGACGCGGCTGCAAGGTGGAAGCAATGAGGCGGCGAGCTACTCTAACAGCTTATTTCTTTCCACTGAGTATGTTACTCTAATAGTATATTACGTGTCAGTATGACTGTTACAGAAGATCTTACATCGTTACAGAACATGCTAATAGAATATAAGCAAAGATCTGTGTCAAAATTACTGTATGTACTAATTGTATTAATTATGTATAGTAACAGTACTCCACTGTTACTCGTGTACTAGTATATTATTTGTTAAAACGACAGCTACAGAACATGCTAATAGTATATAACCAAAGTTCTGCGTCAAAATTGCTTCCTAAGATATTCCGTCGAGGCAAAGATACATGAACGATTAATTCACTTTCCTAAGCATTGGTAAGAAGTATACGAAGTATACGATAGTAGTACTTTGAAGCATTGTGTGACATGGATCTGTGGAGGAATATTCAACTGAAATAATGTTCTGGATTTGGTGTCATTAGTTATTTAAAAAGTTTGTAGTTGTATTTAAAAATTAAATGCTCCACAAAAATGATACAAAAACTGACTTTAATGAGTATATTCTTGAATACGGTCTCGAACTACATATTGTCATTGCCAGCCCGTTTTGGAGGTCTTACTCAATGCTGCTTATTTTCTTATGTTAACATTTTGCAAGTTCTATTTCTGCCTGCAGTATATTAAGAAAAAAATCCATGTTACTCAATTCCAAAATCCTAGGACGGATCAATAGAATAGAATGTGTGCTCTTCTAGTCAAGATATGTGTCTTTTACTCGTGGTTGGTCAACGAATAACACAAAATATCTGCATTTCCCGATTTCATCTATTTTGTTTTTTAATCCTGGCCATCGAATGGTGGTGGACCAAACTTGCTACGAGAAATTCCCCATTTTCCACTGCCTCACATTCGACAGTTCTTCTTTGCAAACCATGGTATACTGACTCCAGAGCCAAGAAGACGAAATAGCAATTAATAAGTTAATAAATAAAAAAACAAAATCATGATATAAATAAAAATAATTCCTTAAAACGGTAACAAAATTCACGAAAAGAAAATTTACGGAAAGAAAAACCATGGAAAGAAAAACCATGGAAAGAAAAACCATGGAGTATACGAAAAGGAAACGCGAAAGAAAAACCCACGAAAGAAAAACCATGCGTGAAAGAAAAAACCATGGACAGAGAAGAACAAACCGACTCGAAAGAAAAATCATGAAAGAGCAAAGAGTATCTATGAAAGAAGAAAATCGTGGCGCGAGGGAACGAGAGATAAATCGATGAAGAAGAAAGAAGCAGTGGAAAGAAAATCATGGAAGAAAAATCATGGAAAGAAAAATCATGGAAAGAAAAATCATGGAAAGAAAAATCATGGAAAGAAATTCTATGGAAAAAAAATCATGGAAAGAAAATTCGTGCAAACAAAATTAATTAAGATAGAATTCAGAAAAATAAGATAAAGTAAAAAAAGAATCCTTAAAATGTAAAAAATGAAAAGAATTTCGTGGCGTGTTAGCAAGAAGACACCGGCCCCACTGTTCCCAAGTGCCTTCCTAATGACGCGGAGCGAGCTGAAAGAAAAGAAGAAACTAGTTCCGGCAGGCCCCGCGCGCGACCTGCCGCGCCGCCAACGGGGCCAGCGCCCACCGCACCTGCTTCCCCCCCCTCCCCCGCCCCCCTCTGCCACCCACCTCTCCTCTTCGCGCCGCACACTTCACATGCTCGCAAACAAAAGCCTTCGAGCGCCCGCTTGCACAACGCGGAACAGGGATCGGCGCATGCGCACTGCCCCGGAGGAAGCCTCGTTACCTCAGCCGCCCCCACCCCGCTCTGCATCCAACACGCATAAACGCGGTTTTACTCCTCGATTTCACTTTATGTCATTGTTTTTCATGCATTTTGCACATGCTTCCCTGATGCGGATTCAAAGGTACCTTTATTTTATTTTTATTTTTTCTCGGCCTTTTTTTCATTCTTAACATTCGTAATTCTGCTTATTCAGTTCGAAATGCTTACCGTATTATAAAAGAACAAAAATAAATAAAAGGTCTAATAATACCATTTAAAAATCATTACTTTCGAGATTGAGGATATTTGCTATAAGAACACAATTTTAAGTTCAACTTCGTTCAGTCTGTCGTTTTGGAGAACTATTTCCACATTAATATAAATAATATAATATGTAAAATCAAAACAAAAATGTGATTTATGTTAAAACCTCCTTCTTTTGTGCGCTTTTTCAAATGATTGTAGGAATAATTCAAAAATATCGTCAACACTTCAGAAAGATAATGTTCTATCACATATCTCATATTGGGTATATGTTTGTCCTCATTTTCACGTTATCTTCTGAGAATTTTCTCGAATGAATATTGCCTTATTAGTTATTTAATAAATAAATGTTAATATATAAATAGACATTAAAAAATAAATATTGGAATATATAAATATTTTACGACTTTTCTCGTATCTCTTCATGCCTTTCATTATTAAAAAGTCATCAAAGCAATTCGATGTTATTAATACGTCGTCCAATAAAAATACCGAAAAAAACATTCAGCAAACGTTGAGAAGAGAGTAGAACAAGATACTGCATCGTGTAAAAGTGCCACTACTCGAGTGTTGGGACACTTTCGACGCCGAACGCTGGTTTTTCCACGGGGCGCATCTCGGAGGCAGTCCCTCCCGGGGCAGTCCGTGCTCTACTTATTCTGGTTTTAGAGGAACCAGCTCGGTACGTCGTCTGCCCGGGAGACTCTGGGTCAACTCCAAAAACCTTGCTCCTGCCCTCGTAAATGAAAGCCACGATGACTCTCTCCGATTCTCATTCCCAGTTCAACCCGAAGACCCTCATTAGTTTGAAGGGATGGTCTTCTTTCCGTTTCAATTTCGATTAAATAGGACGGGGCACTACGTGAAAGATGAAGAAAGTAGGTAATAAACGAGTCACATTACGACTTATTGAAAAAAATTAGGAATCACATTTCTTTAGTATATTTTCTACTCGCCTTCATTTTCGATCACGACAAATTTCAAATACTTTTTGACGTCTCTTTGGATTTTGGAGAAAGCTTTTGATTGCGGGAGATATTGATAAATATAACACGTTAGCAGTAAATATAAAATACAGTTATAGATAACCAACGTTTAGAAACTATGTTCATCTACGTATTAAGTTCATTTATAATTTCACAATATTATTTTCAAATATTCCTTGTTACATTATTTTTTAATGGTTTAAGAACTGTTTCCAATAAAATATTACCGAAGAGAAAACTGGGTCACTGTGAATGTTACAGCGCCTTACGAAATGATCACTGTGAACTCGAAAAGACTATTAACCGTAAACGTGATATCTTTTCTATATCATCTCAGACACACTAAAATCTGACCTGTCAAACTAAGCTTAGTAGATATTTTGTAACACCCACTCCGCAATGGATTAACCATTAGAAGTTCAGAGTGAATTGAGGGCGGTATTTTTATGGAGGACAAGGGTAGAGATATCTTGAGAAAGATCGTTTCTTCCGCTGTATGTCTTATGACTATAGCTCTGGTTATGGCCCTCATACTCTCGGAGAGATTTCGCAGAATGGACACACGAACGGGTGTGGGAATCTTTCGACCTTTAGCCACGAACCAACTAATGTCTCGCGACTCTTCTCAAAAAAAAAAAAAATAATACGAGTAATTCACTATACAATGGGTAACCATTACGACACACCAGAACGATGATAGGTCAGCAACCAATTGTACCGATAATATTACAATATATATCATGAAAGGTGGAAGTAATTAAGGTTCTCAAATTCTGGTTGAAGAGATTCTCTTCAGCAAAATTACTGAGATGTTAAAATTTTATGATTTTTTACTACAGAACGAAAAAATTCTTCAATTTTCACAGGTAAAATATAGAATAGGTTTGATAATAAAGAAAACAGAAACCGATGAAATCAATAGAAAAGGAAACAAAACAAATATAATTAGAAATGATAATAAAGAAATTGACATATATAATTATAATGACAAATATAATTAGAAAGGAAAGATGAAATTGACTGTAAGTCGATTGAGTAGAATTTAACACACCGAAAACCATTTTTTATATGAATATGAGAAAGGCATACATTCAAATCGTGGAAATAGATAATCCACTCCGCACATGTGCGAACTGGAATTATTCGTTGTGAATAGTACAGATTTGGGGCTAGTACCAACGTATGGGATACTAGCAAACAACCGCATGATTGCCAGAGAGTGTAATAGAGCGTGCGATAGCGTTGAAGAACGCGTACAAAACGCGGCAGGCCGATGTAACGGAGGCGGCGGTGCGGTGGGCGCGGGCCGCGGCGGTGGCTGCTCCGGAAGGCGCGGCGGAAACGCGGACGACCTTCGCGCAGCCTTCGCAGCCGCGCAGCTTCCGCACCGCGCGGCGAAAGCGCGCCCCGGGCGGCGGCTGCGGCGGGCGGACGAACGCGGCTTGCTACGCAGGCCGCCTGCCATCACCGCCGCCGCCACCGTGTCTCCCTCCGTCCTGTCGACACTGCCACTGCAAATAACACTGCCGTTGCCCGGAGCCAGCAAATGCTGCCACCGTCGCCCCAGTCACCGCAACTGTTAACTTGGTCAACGTCGTCACCGACGTTGCCATGGCCACGACCGTCACCATGGTCACCGCCGCCACCAGCGTGTCTCGCGCCGTCCCGCAGCAATCAGCACTCCCGTTGCTCCGAGCCAGCAAAAGCTGCCTTCACCCCAATCACTGTAACTGTTACCATGGTCACCATCATCTCCGACGTTGCCATGGTCGCCGCCGTCACATTCTGTGTCTCCCCGTGTCCTACAGCAATCAACACTGCCGTTTCCCTGTGTCAGCAAATGCTCCCACTGTCACCAGTCACTGCAAGTGTTAACATGGTCAATGCCGTTGCCAATAATTCCTTGCCATGGTCAGCGCTGTCACCAAAGTTTCCATGGTCACTGATGCCACCACCATGTCTCCCCCGTCCCACAACAATCAACCCTGTCGTTACCCTGAGCTAACAAATGCTCCCAACGTCACCCCAGTCACCGCAACTGTCACCCTGGTCAACGCCATCGTCCACGTTGACATGGTCACCTCCGTCACCAAGGTTGCCATGGCAACAGACTTCGCCATCGTTGCCCTGGTCACCGCCGTCACCAACCGCCGTCACCGACATGGTCACCGTGACCAATGTCGCCAACGTTACTTGCCGCCTCCACCAACAATTACCACCGGCACACTCCGTCGACATCGTTATTATCTCTGTCACCGACGGCACCATCACAGGGCCTTCACTGCTGTCACCGCGGTAGCGTTTCCCCTCTACCGGAGCTTCGTGTGTCGAGTGTGTGTGTAATCTAAATATAGAGGATTTACCCTAAGAAGGGGCCACTTCGACAGGTCGGGAAACAAATGAACGTCGGGGCTATTTGTCATGTATGTCATATATGTCATTGTAAGATATAGTTATGAAGCCATTTACACTTGAGCTCAATGTAAACTAATATACTGGCAAAATGAGTGCATGGAGGTAACTTGCAGTTATATTGCCAGCAGTGACCAAATAGCTGGCAAAGCGGTCCTTTCGTATAGTAATCTCTCTACAACAGTTGAGTGCTTACGTGTGTCTGGGTTATCGAAATATACACATAAAAACGAAAATCAAGAAGTCCTACCAGTGAATACGTTTAACTAATGTATTATTATTTTGCGATATTTTACTGTTAAATTGCCAGGGCATCTGAAAGGGCCGCTTTTCCTCAAAGCACCATCTTCAGTAACAGATTAAGTATATTTTAAATAAATAAATATTAGTGAGAGTAAATTGAAATTACTGTCTCGCTTTTTGCTATAAACTGTAGCTGCGTGTTGCTCGCGCATTATTTTCCCGGGGTATATTAAAAAGTCGCGCCGTTAGCAGCACTGGTTGGGGAAAACGGAAAAACCATCGCCACTGTCGCTACCATAACCGCTGCTGTCGGCGTCGCCGTTGCTGTGTCGGAAACGCCGAGGGAAATGCAAGTCCTTTCCGCTTTTCTAGGGCCCACGGCGATTTTTTTGAACCGTTAGCGGAAGCGAGAGAGTTCCCCCCCCCCAGACCTCACCCGCACACACACACTCACGCATGAATATGTAACAGTCAGGTGGGAAGGAACATGTGCGTGCCATCGGAAGCAGTGGATGTTTAGGTTTGATACAAGAGGTGTGAATGGTGGCTTCTCGTGTTAACGAGCACGAGTGAATGCGTGTACGGAATTACAACTGATGAAATTATTCTTCAGGAAATGTCCGTTGTACAGATACTCTCCATGTTTTTGAAGATAAAAAAGTTCTTCCTTATGAAGATGAATATGTACATGCGTGTAGTATTACACTTATGTAAGTTATTATTTTCAGTTTGATGTTTCTAAACTGAAAATATTAAGAACTAAGTTTCACCAGTACCTGCAATACATTTGTGAGCTATAATGAATGCTTCTTCAATATGTCATTATGAGGAAAGCCTTATGATGTATTTTTTTATTTTGTTAAAGTGTACTTATTACTACTAGTTTTATGATGTAAAAGTGACTATTTGGACACAAGAGGCATTGAGGGCATATTTAACTTCCAAGAGAGTTAAAGTAAATTAGTTTCAAAATAAATAAATAAATAAATAATAATAATAATAATAATAATTATTATTATTATTATTATAACAATAATAATAATGCCTTGATTAAATTGTGAACTGTGCACTTAACATACCTCCGCTCCGCCCCGCACCACCCCGTCCTACCTCGCTCCGCTCCACTCCGCCACGCTCCGCCCCGCCCCGCTCCGCCCCGCTCCGCCCCGCTCCCGCTCCCCCGCTCCGCCCCGCTCCGCCCCGCTCCGCCCCGCTCGCCCAAGCCCGCCCGCCTCGCCCTCGCCCCGCTCCGCGCCCCGCTCCGCCCCCGCTCCAGCCCCGCTCCGCCTTGCCCTGCCCCGCCCCGCCAAGCCCCGCCGTGCCGTCCACCCGAGCGGACGGGAAAGGGAAGTGGCGGCGAGAGGCGGAACGGCCCCCGCACGTGGAAGTCCGCAATTAGGAAGTGCGCACGCAGCGCACTCGCCGCTCATCCACGAGCCATCGGCGCCACGCGGCGCCCGGAATGGCTTGGAGCGCGTGCGGAGTAACAAAATGAACCAAGTAGCTTTAAGGTTATTATTTAACATTAGTATTAGAAACCTTATATATCAAAACTTCTTCTTGTTTAAATACACAGGTAGAATCTGATACATTTACCAAATTATATGATGGATTATTGAGTACTTTTTCTCAAAATTAAGATATTTCTTACTTTCATACTTTATTTTGTAATGTTGCCCTCAAACTCTATCTACATCCTTTCATTCAGTCATATGATACCATATTATGATCAAAATTATTTATCAAAGTGCTTTCCGTTGTATCTTGTGTACATTAATTTATGTAATTCTTCAGTTAATATCTGAGCATCTGTCCATTGTTTAAAATAACGTATTATTTCTTTTTGACATTACGCCTGATGATGGAAATAATTAATTTACGAAACGTCTTTGTTATTATGCATTCCATGTAACATTGGTATAAAGCAGTTATATAATTTTCTGTCTTTAAATTTAGGGCCAAATACAGTCTGCCAAATAGCATTAAACTGGCTTGTTTATTACAATTTCACTTCATGTTAATGATATATTATTTATGACCTATCTAAAGAGATATGTTTGATTCGTCATTTCGGGCACGTAAACTGCTATGATCATTATTCCTGTTCGTGTAGTGCATGTATTGTCCTTGAGAAGTGGCGGTGATCTTCCCTCGTTGAAAAATGAGACCCGCCGCCGACTTAAAAAGGCGCTGCAATACAGACAGACGCGCGGCCGACCTTCAGACGTATCATGTTCAAGGGTGTACATTCATCTTTTTGGAAAGGAAAAACATGGCCATAATCACGTAAGTTTATTATTTTTTTAGAAATGCTTGCAGGTAAAATCTTGCATCTAGACTTGTTTTGACACTAACTTTAAGTAGAAAAATAATGAGGTACGATTTCGACATGACAAAGATAAGCATCCCCTTGTTAGCTGTGTAGTTGTGTCGCAAATCCTGCCACCGTCAGTTCTCGAAACAGAGGTCCGCCGGGTCAAAGGCACTGCGAAATGCCTTTAATCAGTCTTTTTATTATAATCTCATTTCGTTTTAATGATGTACTGTTAATAATCAAGCCAAAGAAAAATAAAATAGTAGATTATTATAATATACCACTTTCATTACACACGAATTTCACTTCAATCAGAATGATCTTCTGGCACTTACTCCTTGGCAGTGAGCCTCTTGTCTGACCATAACTGGTTTGATTTAATTAAAAAATTAAATTAAGACACTCAAGAAATGTAAATTTAAGGAATAATAAAATATGAAAGCAAGTATTAAGATGATATGTCACTGAAAACGTATTAATTTATTGAAAATTCGTGATTGATCAGGTGAAGATGAAGCGAGAAGAATTACTACTGCAACTGAATTATCTCTCCATAAAAACGGGAAATGTAGGAGCCGTTCGTTAACGACGTCACTTCTCCGTTCTAGTGGACTCGCCTTCTCGCATCATTCAGCCGGCGAGTTGAACTCGCATATTTTCCTTGGCCCTTGCACGCAACGTTCATGGGCTATTGCATACAACATGCGGAAATGCCGATTTCACCGCGGCCTTCGCGAGTCGTCGCGCTCGCAAATCCCGACGACAGACTTTCTTCCTCGATGCCGCGCGCGCTGTAATTCGGCCCGGAAAAGCGGCGGGCACGGGCGGGGCCCTTTCACGAGGCGCCGGGCGGCGAAAGGCGCCGAGGCGCCTGCGCGCTGGGCGGGAAAACGCGGGCGATGGGGCGTCGTTAGCGCGTCGAGGTTGGGTGCGCGCCGCGCCGCCCCGTCCGCGGCGCGCCGTCGCGTCCGCCCACTCACCCACCCACCTTCGCTTCCTTGACATCGAGATGGCCCCTCGGCCCTGCCGGAACCCGCCCCCGCTCCGCACGGCCACGCCCCCTCCCGCGCTGCCGCCTGCCGCGCCTGCTCTCGACCCCGACTCGGCTCTTTCCGTCTAGGGATGCGACAGTCATCGCGATGTTTTCAAAGCATCGATTTAAAAAAAATAAAATTATCGATGTTTTAAACATCGATACATCAAAGCCGATATTTTTAATATCGATCCTCAATGTTTTATATTTTGTGCTCGGTGTTTTATGAATGAAAAATTCCCATCACCAACATTTTGTTGAAGGTAAAATATAAAATAATACACTATCAGTTTATATGTTTGATCCAAACGAACACTGTACTACTCGTACCTACTCGATAATTTTTTATCAATGGCTTATTAATATCCATGCTCTTGAACATCGATGTTTTGTTATCGATGTCGCATCACTACTGATGTTCCGTCCCCTATTATGTTAGCCTGTCCGGCTCGTTCCATCCAGTCCCGACATGTCCCGGCCCATCTCGTCTCATCCCTTACCAGCCCATCGGGACCTCCTCAACACGCCCCTATCTGTCCCTTCCCTCTCCACCCGTTTTCTCCCGCACTTCCCTCGCACTCTGCCGACCGCGACCACTTCTCTGCGGCGTCTTCCGCCTCCCCTTCCACTCCGCGCTGCCTCCTCGCGTGCCGGCCCCGCCCCCGCCCCCGCAGGCGCTTCCGTCGCTCCTAATCGATTCCGGCACCCGCCTCCGGTTCCTCGCGTACTCCTTGACCGCGCGCCCGTCAGCTCGTCTTGCGCCAGCCTCACTTCCGATGGAGCAGTCCGTGGCCTCTGAAGACCGCACTTTTCCTTGCTCTTCCCCAAATATCCGTCTCCTACATCCGCCACTGTCTTTCATATTCCGCCCAATAATGTGTTAATGCTTTGCTTCATAATGCTACTCTATATCGTTCCAAGACATGGTGTGATGGGTAAATGTTCTGTGAGTTTGTCAATTTTCAGTAACAATCTTCTTCTACCGCGTTTTGAGACAATTATGTGCATTATTAAAATATTAATTCTAAGGGAATTTATCGCAGAAGCTTGATATTGCTAGGCATGCTGCAAATAGATGTTTGCATATTTTTGTAGACGTATGCACATTAAAAGTTTTTGATCATCTCTCATTGTGTAATGCAATTTAGCAATGATATTTGGAAATGTAAAAAATATGGGTAATATTAATTTTGAAACAATAATAAGTGTCATTAAAAGATTGATAAATTGTAATTATTCACTTTTCATTGTTGATAAATAGACCGCATCATGGATTCATGGAATTCATAATGAAAGGGATATAAATTCTTCATTGTATGTACTTCTTGTTTTGCTAAATAAATATGAGGTCTCTAGTGAGGAGGTTTGAAATAATGTCGACCTGAACGCAGATATTTAAAAAATACAACGCGAAAAAGCTAGTCAGTTGCTACGTTTTCACATCAGCTGTCCAGCATCCTTTCCTCATCTGGAGCGTCGGACCGCCACGCCTCTCCACTTCCCAGTCTCGGAACCCCGCCCCCTCCGCCCGCGAGGCTCACGCGTGCCCACCCGACCGGCGCGCGCGACACGACCACGCGCCCACGCGTNNNCACCACCACCACCAACGCCACTGCCAGCACAAACGTCACCCCCACTACGGCTATCACTATCGCTAGCATCACTCCTATCACCAGCGCCACCACCAATGCCGCCACCACCACCACCACCACCATCACCACCAATGGCTCTGCCACTACCGCCAACACCACCGCCACCACCGCTGCCACCACTACCGTCAACGCCACAACCAACGCCATCATCACCACCACTACCACCATCACCACTGCCAACGCCACCGCCGCGGCTTCCTTCCGCCCCGACGCGAATATTCACCGTAATATGCTCCCAGCATGGCTTTCTCCTTCCGTCATGCTCGCAAGCCAGCTAATCGGACCAGATCCTGACAGGCGATATGCAGTATTTTCTCCTGCCTGCGGATGGGGTCGTGCCGGGTCGGTTGGTTTTACGCTGTATTAATATTTCCAGTTCATTCGGTGCGGTTGTGCGGCAGAGAACTGGGAGAAAAACGTGCGTCGTTGAAGATATTTGGGAGTCTGTTATTTTAAGTAGTTTGTTGAGAAACATTTAATGAAGTTGAAGCGTAGCGAGGAGAAGTGCTAATGGCAGTTGCAAATGATTTTCACCTTGAAAAGATTACGAAGACATCTCAATTCTAATATGAAGACGAAATTACACGTTGTAGTTTTATGTAATTATGCAAAACGAATGTGATTGGGAAATATGTTTGTTTTTTAATGAAGCGTGTTCATCGTTCTACGGTGACCAAGCAGTTACGTGAGAGATTTTAAATCAAGGAAAAATAATTATTTCCAATATTATTTAATTGAGTATAAAGAAAGGAAAATACGTGATGCGTTTTGATTGTGTCTCTTACGTAAATTACATCAATGTCTAAAGGAGAATATTTATACTTCAATAAGCATTATCGCACGAACAAATAAATAAGTAAACGCAGAATATTTCTTTTTTTCTCAAAACTGAATCCCACGTTCACGATGTTCAGACCACGTGCAAAACCCAGAAGAGACATCTTTTAATGTTATCTGAATGAGGCTTTCGTATCCCATTATAAAAAAAAGGAAATTGCGGAAGCTCATCATGAGAGTTTTAGCCTACAATTGCTATGAGAGACCTTTTTGAAATGAAAAAATATTTGTCCAATATATCGAAAGAATCTTGAGGAGAAAAGAAAATTTGATATACAAGAATAAGGAGTCAGAATTTTTAAAATGTCAGAATATTAAAATAGAGTAAGAGCCTAAATAATACAAGAACTGAAGATAATAAAATATGCGTTGATGAAAAATCAAGCGTATAGCAAGAAAGTATAAAAATAGAAGTAATGTATTAGGTACAGGGAATTTAATAACATGCATAGCATAACATTTGGAGGAAATCTTTCTTCTCCTATCCTCATCCCTTACTTACACACACACACATACACACACACGTACACATACACACTAGCGCGCACTATCTGGAGACCAGTCCGAGCTGGTCCTGGTTGGGGCGGTGCCACGCTGGTAGGAGGTACGTGGTTGCGGACCCCCCCCCCCCC
>BOPP01000015.1:4326067-4390933 GCA_017312745.1 Gryllus bimaculatus | reverse complement strand
GTGGGGGGGGGGGCGGCGCCGGATTCCGCATTCCAGCGGGCGAAGGTAACTGCCACTCCTCGCGAAACAAGCATGCACTACATTTACGGGACCATTGACCTTAGCAGTTCTCACGCCCAAAAACAATCAAAGAATAAAAAATGATGCAACGAGATTACAAATCAATGAAAACCACAGGGCACGGTTGGCACCCCGCCGCTCGGGGCCCGTGCTCCGCGCCGAGGTTCGCAAGGGGCGGTCCAGAGGGGCGAGTGGGCGGGAGGGCGGGCGGGCAGCGCGCATGACCGCGAAGCCGCAACTTTCTCTTGACCGTACGGCGGGTCGGCGCTGCGCGGCGCGGTGCGGCGCGGAGGAGAAAAACAGCACTCCCACACAGGCATTGTTGCGTCACGAAGCCCGCGTTGCGACAGCACAGGTCTGCGCAGTCCTGGCTCGCGCCTCCGCCGGAACGGCGGGCGCGGGTCCGAAGGAAAGAGCCAAGTATAGGACCCTCCTCCCCCTCAACAAAGCCATTTTAAATTAGTTCACTCATTTGAAGTTTTTCTCGTCGATTTCAGCACCTCTAACACATAATATAAACATGTTGCAAAGGTCTATCTGCCCGATTTCCCCAGGACTAAAAAAGTTACGCAGAAATTTATGTAGTACGAAATCCAAAGTATGGGTTGATATGAATATAGAACAAAGATCCGGGAAAAAATATTTTTTTAATAATGAATATTCTGAACTGCGTGATTATGGAATTGTTCTTTACTTTGTGTTTTACTTTTTTTCGTTATTTAATATGTGTTTTGTCGATGAATCTAGTTAGCTGATTATATTTTTAGTCGTGTATTTCAAATAACCCTTTGCTTAGTTTAATATTTTATAGTCCAATTAAGTGGAATTTAAAAATATTTTGAAACTCTTACTAAGTTCATTGTGATAAAATTTTAAAATTTCTGTTGTTTGTGAAGAGTTATTAAACATAATCTTCTCCAACTAAATCCTTGTATATGTGGTAACAAAACAGTCTTTCGAGGTGTAATCACAAGTACACAGACATCGTGCAGAGAGCAAGTTATGAAAGATAAGTGAAGCTCACTGTGAATGTCGGAACTCGGCATTTCCATAAGAACATGAGAGAAAATGTGTCAGTGCAACCAATGTGTTCGTTGCTCGATTATAGGGAATAAAATGTAAAAACCATTGATTTCATGCCATTCAGCGTTTGTCTGGTTCCGGGATCCTATCGTTCATAGTTTCTTTCAATCATTTTAACCTTTTGTATCGTGATGGACGCTTGTCAGACTTCCTTTCACCACCTTCGTGTTATGGAATATTTTGTTGTGTGTTTCAAAATTATTCTACAAAGAAGAATAAGTCAGACAATAAACCGATAAATAACTCCTAAATGCTCATTTTTATTTATCGCATATATACACATTATTCCACAAAATTTGCTCTTTGAACAATGATTATCACTCACCAATTTTCAACTTCGAAACATGTAACTATTTATTATTTTTTCAGAATATATAAAATGGTCAAATTGCGAGCATATTTTAGAATATATCAGGCAAGATTAATATGAAAGAATGTTGGAGATATTGTTTTTAATAAAATTCATCATTAGTTTAATTTGTAATTTCTTTCCTTATTTCAATAGCTTACTTTGAGATTTCACGCGTGTATTTCGACATACTAATTTAATTGACTATATAGTCTCCGCGCTCACATGGTATGCATAATTTAGAAATATCTGCCACGATACATCCCCTTTGGTGATTCATCCATGCAAATACGCAGCTGCCGAGTAGAGGACATCCAAGTACTCGGTCACTGGTCCGGGCGAAAGTGCGAGATGCCACAGCCAATGCCACCGGCCCACGCCCCCGCCTTCGTCGCAGCCGTCCATCTCCGCCAGTCGCTTATGCGTAATTCAACAGCGCTCGACTGTTGCACGGCGTAGGCTTGCGTGGAGGCGGGCGCTGGCGGCGGCGGAGGCGTGGGTGGGAGGGGAGGTGAGAGAGACGGTGATGCGGTGGACCCGGGGACGGCCCGCCACAGGCGAGAAACGGAAGGAGCAGGAGGAGCTGAAGGTGAGGAACAGGAGGAGGTGAAGTGGTGGAGCAGAGAAATTGGAGTGAGGAGCAGAAGTGGAGGCGTGCAAGGGGTGAACGCA
The DNA here is from genome assembly GCA_017312745.1 of Gryllus bimaculatus. NCBI lineage: Eukaryota > Metazoa > Arthropoda > Insecta > Orthoptera > Gryllidae > Gryllus > Gryllus bimaculatus. The sequence continues at coordinate 4,388,769 of BOPP01000015.1, read as the reverse complement.
GAAGCCGAGACGGAGATTAGAGTAGCGGGTGCTGAGGTGGTGACAGAGGACGGAGGTGGAGGCCGAGGCGTGGCAGAGGGCGGGGGGGCGGAGGCGGTGGGGGGGTCTGAGGCGGGGTCTGAGGCGGGTCTGAGGCGGGGATGAGGCGGGGTCTGTGGGCGGGGTCTGTGGCGGGGTCTGTGGCGGGGTCTGTGCGGGGTCGGAGGCGGGGTGGAGGTGGGAAGGGAACGCTGGCAGCAGCGCCGGCGCGGCCGGGATGCGGCCGGCGTGCGGCAGGGTCCGGGGCGGGGGGGCGGGGGTGGGCGGCGGCTGAGACGCGGGCGGTGATGGTGGTGACGAAGTGGTGGGTGCAGCACCTACGTGCGAGAACGCAGGGCGCGGCCGCACCGTCACATTCTGTTTACACAGCGGACGAAAGACCGTGACCCGTTTCTCCTCGGTCCTTGGGGTGCGAACCGTTTCCCAAGGGGTTTCTGGGGATTTCGCGAGGATGTATGTGTTGGCAGGCGACCCCGTCGCGCTTGGTCGCCCGATTCTAATTGGCGGAGACCCGTCGCCTGACGCATGCAGCCGGCAAGGCGGCGTCAGAATTGCATTTGCGGGAGGATAATGAATCTTCGTTATAAGTAAAATATAGGACGAGGAAACGTTTATGAAAAGAAAGTGGCAATTTACAGCGAGGTTCGCAGAGAAAAACTGTTGCAATAGAAAATGATGCAACTACTCGAGTGTGGTACGAGCTGATCTATTGCAATACGAACGCGTTAAGTGGCGCCGATACTGTTTCTGCTAACGGGATCTGACAAAAACATTAATGAGACCAGTGAACGTTGTTTCCTCTATATCACAACGTACTTCCACGTTACGAACCGCCACACCCTTTTTCCGAGTTTTGTAAAAACGTCCTGGATAATCCCAATTAAATCACTTTCACACACTGTCCGTGAAGTTTAAAAGAGGCTAATATGATTATTTGTAAAAAAAATATGTCAGTACCTAAAAAATAATAAGACTCATTGATATTTACATTCTCGAAAATTTGAAGAAGTAATTCGTACGTAGGTATAAATTCAAAATCATTTCGAATTCTTTGCAACCTGCTCTTAACAATAATCACGTCTTAACACGTTGTTGGGTTGTGCTCACTCCTCTTTGTGTAACTCGGACCCAGCTGCTCCGTGATCCTTCGGGCCAACCATCTAAGCACCTTTCAACACTCCTTACGTCTACTCGGTTACAGAACGGCTTATATGGTTTGATGGACGTGAACCCAAAATTATCATTTCATCTCCAAAAAAGGCTTCTAACTTCTTAACTGCCAGTCTTGAAAATACAAAAATGTTTTTTTCGTACGCGATTATTCCTTTTATGAAGTTTTGTAATACATAGCAGACAAAACGACGGTCCTACTCATTCCTCCCGAATCTGAATTCTTTATACAATTGAGTTACGCGTGAATATAAACCTGCGGACGGCTGACTTATTATTCTTGATCACATTTCTTTGAAAGAAATGACAGATTAATTGACGGTTTCAGTATTTGTGTGACCTTATCTCGAATAGCATGTAATTAAATGAATAGATGGTAATAATAGAAACAGGAACCGAATGGGCAAGTTTCTTCAGGAGAAGCGTTTAGAATTAAAGGGGACACAAAGTGACGACCTGATAAACGGAACATTTGCATCAACATCTTCAAGAGCACAGTTGTAATAAATTGTAAGGATATTCTTGGAAAATTTCCTTGTTTTTGATTCCTTGATTTGAACGTTTCAAACTCGTGAGAACCGTAAATATGGCATCTAGAATTGATGTAAATTTGTCCCTTGGAGAAACAAATAAATGCCATTCTGGCAGGAGACATCAATACTTATAGGAAAAATCTGTTCCCTACATTTCCTTCAATTCGCACTTTCGCTCTTTCCTGTCAATTCGCACCCTGATAAAAAAGGTGTCGGAGTAAAGGTGGAATGTAAGGTAAGGAAAATGGGAGGACCTGAAACAAACTCACTTGGTTCATTAAAAATCCCGAAAGGGCGTCTGTGATGCACGTCTTCGTTTACCTACGCAAGCACTTCAGTGCAGACTCACCTGGAAATGAAACACCCACATTTTGGGTAAAAGATTTCGACGTGGTATGGGAGATGCATCGATGTTGAAAGTTAAAATATGGATGGAAATAATATATCGACCAAAAATCATCAATGTTTTTAAACGTCTAAATTTTAAAGCTGGTTTAGTAATCTATAACATTAAGTTCGTGTTCAACAAAAGTTAATTTGACAGTAATCGTTTTTATTAATTTATAAGTATGTAACAGAAAAAAGTTAAAAATATAAGATCAATCGACTAAACTAAGCTTCAGCGCTGAGTGTCATCTGAGTCATCACTTCACCGAAGAAGGGAACCGGAAGAAATGGGGAGGCTCTTCTACGACGCATACGTCGACCTCCTCTCCATGTGCAATAGAGGGAGAAATGTGCAGGACATAGCAGGTCATCAGGGTCATTTCGGACGAGAAATAGCCAGCTCGATGGTAGTAGTACAAACTGACTTCCTTTGGTTGGAAAACTGTGATTATCGTTTATTATTTTATATTTTAACTTTTATAAAATTATGATTATGAGAATTCTTAAATTACAAACAAAACATCGATGTTAAAAAAATATCGGCTGCAATACATCGATGTGTTAAACAGCTGTGTTTCTTAAAAGAATATCGACATTTATGTTGCATCCCCACTGTTCAATCCGTTTGGTCAGAGTGGAAGTGAGAAGGATAGTCTCTTCGCTACGAGTTGCAGCAGAAGTTCTCGGAAAGGGCAATTCCTTTGTACGCGAGCGGCGATGGCGGCGGCGGCGGCGGAGGGCTCGCAATCAAGTGGCCGGAGCTTTCTCGCGGGCGGCGGAGGCCGCCTGACCTGCTGACTCGCTGACTTGGGGGCGTCGCCTAGCCTCCGCCCCCGCCTCCTCTCCCGCCTCCGCCTCCGCTCCCGCCTCCGCCATCGCCTCCGCTCCCGCTCCCGCTCCCGCTCCCGCCTCCACCTCCGTCTCCGCCTCCACTCCCGCCACCATCTCCGCCTCCGCCTCCGCCTCCGCCTCCGCCTCCGTCACCGCCTCCGCCTCCGCCTCCGCCTCCGCCTCCGCCTCCGCCTCCGCCTCCGTCTCCGCCTCCGTCTCCTTCTCCGCGTGCATCTCCTGCGCCATCTGGGGGCGGCGGGCCGCGTGTTCGGGGCCTTATCGCCTACGTGCTTACTGCTCACGGCAGAGCAGACGGGGGCAGCAGGTAATACCAGTGGTTGCGTCGAGATTGCAGAGCGAGAGAGGAAAAAAAGAACGTAATTTATGTTGGGTTGAAAATGGCGGGTGAGATGCACGCGGGAAAACGATGATTCTGTAGTGTTAATGTTTAGTAGCTTTAATGTACCTAACAATATAACTGTAATGTCGGTGTGATTTCGAGTTTTACAAATTACTGTTTAAGAGCTATTAGTTTTGTGTAATGATAGTATTGTGAAAAGAGTTACAAATTTGGGAAACTAATGGACGTAATTTATTTCGGATGAATGCAATATCAGAACTGTAATATAAATTGAATGTCGATTGTAATCTGTTCTAAGCTTTTTTAATAATCCATTGTGCAGTGAAACTCTACTTAAGTGTTTTTTTAAGAACTAATCAAAAACTAGATTTTCTGGTAGTAATGCATTTCAATATTAATTTTCAATGAACAATGACCTACAATTTTATTTCCTTGTAGAATCCAGGCAACATTTTTGAAATAACACTTACTCGTTTTGAAAAAAAAAATGCTTTGTGGGAAGTTATGAAATGAATTAGTATGAATGATCCTTAATGTAAACGTTACAAAGGCGAAAGTGACTGTGCCTCGCATGGACCATCATATGGACCAGACGTATTACTCGCAGCGTGGACTTTTTCTCGTCTGGGAAGGGGAGAGGGGGGGGGAGAGGAAATCACGACAAGGCGGTGGCCGCGATGGAGGCTGCGACGGTCGTGCGGTCCGAGGGCGTCAGGCTCCGCTTCCGGCTCCGCCCGCCCGCAGCACCCCCTCCTGCTGTCGCCTTCGCCTTCCGCGCTCCCGTGGCCTGTGCGACCTTTGTCGCGCTGCTCGCGGCCTCCGCACCGCCGCCACGCCCACCCCTCGCCGGACCGCGCGACACGCCCCGCCCACCGCCCGCCGCCTGGACCCTGCGCTGCGCTGTGCGCTGTAGCACCCCACCCTCTCCCAAATGCTGTGCAGCTGATGCAAAGAGAAGGAGCGGTTACGCGAACGGTACATAATGTACTCGCATGGAGAATAGAAAATAACTAACATTCGAGCCTATCACGTCTCGGAAAAGAGCTACTTACCGTTGCTTATTTCAAAGCAAATTCAATTCAGTTCAATTCAATTAAGAGGTATTAATAATTTTTGTACAGGATTGTCTTGTACAAATACACAACAAATACAAATAATATAGTAATGTAATAACAAAATATAACAATAGCATAATGCCTGAGACCACAGAACATACAAATGTATACAAAACGACTTCTATCGAGTGAGGCTTGACTCGTTACAGATATGACAAGGTTCTAATAATTCAATTATTAGAGTGCTCATAGAATTTTGCTTCAACTATTCATTACAGTAAAAGCCCGTAAGTTCACAATAATGAAATGAAATAGAATGATGAAATAGAAATGTTCAGAGTTTTAGATCGTTCAATCAAACATTTGGCAAAGCAAGTTAAATAACTAGTTTAGCAGACTAATTATCTGACAAATCTCTTTATTGTGACAATTCCTTTTCGTTTTGGAATTTAAGAATATCGTATTCATTAAATGATTATTATGTGTTTGCGATGCCGCAGTTAATTATCATTTAACTTGCGTTGCTGGAAATTAGCAATACAGCTGGTGTGTATTAACCAATAGCAGAGTACTTACGAAAATAAACTAAGATACCACAGTACAAAACCGGTGTAAATCTACCAATCTGTTTCACCAACTTGCAGGATAAAATCTTTATACCAATGAGGCCAAACAGAGGAAGGTCACAATACGTTCCTTAATGCAAACGCACATTAACCCAACATAGCACAATTTCCCGCACCACAGGGCATCTTTTTATCGGCATAAAGCGCGTCAGAGCCTGCGCACTTAATAAAACAAGGCCAACTCGACCCCGGCGCGGCGCTGCGTTGCAGTAATGAGCACCGTTAAGCGTGCCACGCTCCAGTCGCGGCGAAAGAAAAATCTTTTTGTGGGCGTCGCGGGCTGCGCGGCGCCGACCTTGACTCCTTTGTCTCGCGCGCGTGCGCCGCCCCGCGCGCAAGTGCTGGCTGCGCCCCCTCCCCACCCTATCGCACGCCCCTCGCACCCGTTGTAAAAGTGCCGCGATTAAAATTCCAGCGGGCCGTGTCTTACGTAAAGGCACCGCGCCGTGCGGGGCGCCCCACCCTCTGGCGGCGGGCGCGGGACCCCGGTGATTTTTTTATGGCCGAGGCTTGTGATTGATTGGATTGATTGATTGGATTGATCGATTGATTAATTGATTGATTGGCGTTTTCGGATGTATTAACTGCTAAGATCATTTTTCTCGAAATGTAGTGCATGTTGGATGCATGATCGCGGGAGTTGGTGATTCCCGGTGGTTGAGGAGATATGGCACCGACCTACACGTCGGTATCTCTCCAACCAGGTATCTCCCATTAGCAGGACAACGTGCCCCCCGTCCAGGACAAGCTCTAAGCTCCCGACTGGCCTCCTGGCATGTGTGGTAAAGTAGTGCATGTGTGTGTGTGTGTGTGTAAGGGCTAAAGATAGGTCAAAGAAGAGGAAGAAAAGATTGTCCGCGGTGCGTGGTTCGTTTGTAAGGGTACTGCTTCGACCTTCGCCTGGTGTTGGTCGGAGACACCAAGGAAATTTACCGATCAGAGCAGCCGGCCGCTGGAATTCTCCTCCAGACAGCGGCTGAATTCGGCATTGCTATGTTGCTAGTGTGGAAAATCCTGCCACTGTCGGAACTTCAGAACCTCCCGGTCAGAGGCACTTCAGTTACATCAGTTGATACCCTGAGCCACTTTTGCTTATATGTATCGCTTTGCAAATCATTGTTTTAAAATTTAATATTGTTACATATTGTCACGCACCTTCGTGCGGCTAGCTTCTTACATCATTACTACCGGTGCTAAGCGTTCTAATACTTGTTTCTAATCAGGGGCTTGTAAAGATCCAAATAGGTCTTTTTTCCTAGATTACGGTCTTGAAAATCTTCTGGGGTCCGTTTGTAGACCCGAAAATTGCTTTTTAATGCCCTAGTATGCAACGTTTCTGTGTTATGCCCAATAGTAATTTGTGTTATGTGTCTGTCATAGTGGTTATGCGTTTGCCAAATCAGAAACTTCATAAAATATACATATTTCATATTCAAGCTGTGTGATACTGCCTTCTGAATAATTCTAATTCATGTAGGGGTTATTTACATATGCATATTACAATTACATATTATGTAATTGAAATTGTACAAACGTCATCTTCCTTTATCGTATTTCAGAAGTTACCTTTTAGTAGTGATTCCCCGAGCGAAAATAATAAAGTTAAGCCAAGTATCTATTAAGGAGAAATGGGGCGTTGGCTCAACCCGAAATAAAGTTTTACGTCAATTGCCGAGGTCTGAGTCTCGCCGTAAACTAGTGTATGTTAGCAAATTACATTACATGTGTCAAGTTGGCGATTATTGTCACGAACAGCTGGCTTAAACCAACTGCGTTAACATGTTTAAGATTCTGAATCAACACGATAGATATAACGCATTTCATAGGCGCTCCATTTCGCTACAGGCTTTAGTGCTTTCTGAAATAAATTGAGTAGAATATTTAAGAAATTTTCAGACGTACGCCCACATTTTATCAAATAATTTGTTAATAATTATTCATGCAGGTTGATGCATGAAACCTGAGCACGTCTAGCAACACTTCTGAATGCAACACAAAACAAAAGTTTCGCGGGTGAACGAAGTTAATGACGTTAGCAACCGCGCACCTGCTGGGTGCCACTTGCATCAACCGTTTCTCCTTCGGCATTGACGAAAATTGGCACGTAGTCGCCGACAAGTGACGAAAAGACGTTACGAAAGATTGGAGCCACTTGCATCGGATTAGATGGAGTTGCTGGGCTCCTCAAGGCCTTATGCAAAAATGTTCGCTTCGACACTTCCGGCAGGGGGCGTCGATGCCTTTATCAATCGCCGAATGTTCATTCTGGTTTGGTGAGAGTGTGTGCCTCAGTTGCGTCACACGTGATGCAGCGTCTTTTGCGAGAGTGCGAATGTACACACCTTTTTTTATTTCTCTGCAGGAATTACACAGTTGATCAAACTGAACTACAATAAATTACCCTGAAAGTTGAATACGGTTTCTCAAATCAATAGCGGAGCAAAGTGGAAGTCGGTTATTCATATTTGAACTCTTCCAATCGGCTACATCTACTGCTTCATCTCAGACATTTATGAGTATTAAAATGTGACTCAATAATAATTCGTGTTATGTAACGACTCAAAACTTGCGTTTCCTTGTGGAGAAAGGCTTTCGACAGCTGCAAGATCAATTAGTTCCGTGACTCTCGCAGATAACTTAGTATTAGTTCATTTACCATCTGCCCTTCAACAACCCTTGATTAATGATGTATGCTAACTGCTCTTCAACAGTGCTGATTTTGATAAATGACGTTTGTACTAATGTGACGTTTCTTGTTTTGCAGGTGAGTATCAGCCCCACGAACCACATCAGCGCCTTCGCAATATCGTTACGGGTTGGTAAGTGCGCAATGTATCTAAACAGATTTGATGCGATATCATTTCAAGGAAATATTCAAATACGAATTCGCCCTAGCTGTATAGCTAGTGTCGAAAATCCAGTCCCCGGAACTGGAATCTAGAAGCTCCCGGTCTGCAGAGGTTTTGCAGTTGCATTAGTTGTTGCCCTGAGCCACCTCTCCCGGTGGGGTGAGGCCCGGGGTTGTGGGAGCGTGTCTGAGGCGGTGAGGGGCCTGGCGTGGCGTGGAGGGGCGGGGCGGCGCGGGGCGGGGCAGAGCGAGGTCGAGGCGAGGCGTGGCAGAGCGGGGCAGAGTGTGGCGAGGCGAGGCGAGGCGGGGCAGAGTGTGGCAAGGCGAGGAGAGCAGAGCGGAGCGAGGCGAGGCGGGGCAGAGCGGGGCGAGGCGGGGCAGAGCGGGGTGAGGCGAGGCGAGACAAGGTGCGGCGAGGAGGGGCGGGCGGGCCCAAAGCGGAGCGGGGCGATGCGGGCAGAGCGGGGCGAGGCGAGGCAGAGCGGGCGAGGCGAGCGGGGCGGGGCAGAGCGGGGGGAGGCGAGGCGGGCAGAGCGGGGCAGAGCGGAGAGAGGCGGGGTAAGGCAAGGCGCGGCGAGGGGAGTCCCGGCGGGGAGGTGCGGGGCGGGGAGGGCGCCGGAGGGGGCGTGTCGCAAGGAGGGCGCCCGGCCGCGCTGCTTCCGGCAGGCGGAAGGCGGCGGCGCGCGTGGGCTGTGGGCGGCGCAGGTGCGCGCTTTCGCAGCGGCTTGCGGTGGCGGCGAGCGACATTCCGTATTTATGTTTACGTTTGGCTCTAGGGGAAAATCGTGTGAAAATTACTGTCTATGGTGAGATGCCTGTATGCGTCTGTGTGTCCGTGCGTTGTTCAGATTGATTATTATTCTGGTTGAACAAACTTTATAGGTTTCAACAACGTTTATTTACTAAATAAGCCACTTTAAGTACTTAACGCTTTCCTTTTTCTACGCATTGGGTGTCTTTGGGAGCTGAGAAACTTGTTTTTGATTAGTAAATCATTATTAATCTGCGTTTCTATTATGTCGATTAAAAAATGTGTTATTTTTCCTCCAACGGCACGATTTTTAATAAAATAATGTTTATGTCCTGACTGAGAACATTGTAGGCGCGAGACTTTTTGACAATGTTCCGTATAACTTTGTGACACTGGGTCACAACACTGGGTCCTTTATTGCAGTCACAACTGCTTTGATATTGCTCAGACCAAAACATATTAAAATAGATTAAATCAGCAAAAAATGCAGTAAAAATGACGTAAAACGGTAAGAAAGGACTAATTAGTGGAAATCGACCAAAAATACAAAACAAAAAATGTCATATAAAAATGGGTAATTTCGTTTCTTCATAACATAAAATGAATTTCTATACTAAACGGCATTGCTCTAAAGGGGGAACAAGAAAAAAAAAACATTTCATTAAAAATCCGCTCCCTAGTGAGAACCAAGTCAAAAATCAAAAGCATCAACAAGTATGAAGCGCGTTGCGTTCTGAACGCGAGTCTGCTGCTCTAAAGTGGAAAGAAGAAAAAAATGACATTTCATTAAAAATCCGCTCCCTAGTCAGAACCAAGTCAAAATCAAAAGCATCAACAAGTGTAAAGCGCGTTGCGTTCCCAACGCGAGTCAAGGCGTGGGCACCGGTAGCGACAGCGGCGGCGGTGGCGGTAGAGTGACAGCGGCCACGCGCTTCCGGCCGAGAAAGCCCTGGCCCGCGCGGAGGGGAGCGGAGCGGAGCGGAGCAGAGCAGGTTTCGTTTCGGCTGATTGTGGACCGGCGCTCCACCAGGTGGGCAGCGGCTCGGGTTCGGTGAACGGAGTGAACGGCACATGTTAACGCACCGTCGCGTTACGCAAGGGCGCAGTTTTTCCTTCCTCGACGACGGTGAAGGGCGCTCGGCGCGGTTTGCCTGCTTGTCGCGCCGCGTCGGTCTCCACTCTCAGCAGGTGGTTTCGTTCCAGGTAGTTTGCGCGTACTTGCTCTCGTTTCGGGGTTAAGAAGTGTCGGCGCGGGTTCTGGCGCGCGAACGCAAGTACACAGAGCAAACGTTTACGGAAGTAATTAGGAGCCGCTTTTTGCGAGAGGCACTGACGTTATGCTTTTACTAGCCGTATTTCTTCGGCTTTTCTAAAGAAGGCTTCTATTTAATGCGATTACGATCATAAGGCTACCTTATAGAACGCAGAAAGTTACTTAGCTATTCTATGTGTTCTAACATGTGTTCTTCGAGCGGGAGAGAAGAGTAATGAAAATGCATCAGTGGAGGCATAAAAGGAGCAAGTGGATTTCTCGTGGCGTTTTAATGTCAATAAATAGTTGAAAGTCTAACTTCACTGGCGAAGGCAATAAAGAGGAGTTAACGTAGAAAACGGAAGAATATTCAAGGCGACATCTCTCCTTAATTGAATGTGAACTTTCCCGCTTTTGATATCTTCGCCACTGTCCCTGTTCTCTTCCATGGCAAAACTGAAACTCGTCTGCACTTCAATTCCCAGTTTATGAGCGGTAGAGGGTAGTGGCAGCTAGAGAGATATGAATTATTTCCATCGTTTTTGGCGCTAGTAGCGAGCTATTAAAGACTCCATTACTACCATCATTATAAAAACCATCACCAGTTCTTTAACTACACTCACTACTGAAAGGCTCCTGTATAAACACAAACATTACCATTCACCGCCACCGCTATGGTCGCGATTTTTTCACACCATTGCCATCGTTGCTATCACTGCCACTATAATTATCACTGCCACTATAATTATCACTGCCACTGTAATTATCACTGCCACTATCATTATTACTGTCACTATCATTAACACGGTCACTATCATTATCTTTACCACTATCGATATCACGGCACTCATTATCACTGCTACAATCACTGCCTCTGACGCTGCCTCTAACACTATCACTGACACTATCCGACCTCTACCTTACATCTACCATTATCTCTATCCCTAGTCACACTGCTACCATTTCCTCATTAACCACAATCACTATTGCACCATGACCAAGGTCATCCCCTCTTCCACAATCCCCTGCCGTCGAACGCCCCTCTCCGTGTGGCGGCGGCTTTTCCGCGGTGAATAGGCGCAATAGAAACGCAGTGGCCGCCGCCTTTATTTACAGAGGCGCCGTCAGTCCGCGGCCGCTCTCTCGCCACCGCTCCATAAACACCAGACGATGGCGCGGCGGCGCAGACAGCTCGGCCATGCAAGTGTGCCACACGCCCCCCGCGGAGGAAAAGGCCTTCCTCACTGCCACGCCCACCATCACCGACGCCGTTTCACCAACCACCACCAACTGCTTTACCACCACCATTATAGCCACACGACCGTTCACCACACGACTGTCCACCACACGACTGTCTACCACACGACTGTCCACCACCCGACCTATCGCCACACGACTGTCCACCACACGACCTACCGCCACACGACCTACCACCACACGACGTAACGCCACACGACCTACCGCCATACGACATACCGCCACACAATCTATCACTACCACCACACTACCTACCAACACACGAACCATCTCCACACCACTGTCTCCACTATCACTACCACCATTATCAACATCACTACCTCTACCGTTACTTATACTACCACTTCTATCGTCGTAAGTTATGCAGTGTACGAGTTCCATATCGTAAGCAATAACAAACAGGAGCGAATCAATAATACAAATAATCATATTTATTGCATTAAAATATACTGCAGAGTTAAAGCTTCCTTTCAAATTGCCGCAGTTTCTGTAGCTGTGAGACAAAAAAAGCACAGGCATCTTGCTAGTGACGGTGAAGGGAATACGTCATGTTGCCACGAGTCACTCCTTCATCCAAGCATGGGGATGACTCAGGCGTGAGAGACACTGTTAGCTGACCGGTAATGTGGTACTGTCGACCCAAAATGTCAAATATGTAAATATAAACATTCAGAATTTACTTAATGCTGTACTTATTCCATTACTTCGCGTACAATCCTCACTACAAACAAGTAAACATTTTCATTTTGTTATTAAGTCGCTTACCATTATCTAATTCCAAGCTCTAAAATTATTGAAGTTCTCAGATGTCTTCAAGTCCATGAGTGGATGCTAGCTAACCATTGGATTCGAAGTATTAATTCAATATACAACGTTACTTTCAGTCAAGTAAAAGGAATATGTTTACTAAAAGCATGTAGTTACCCCCAAGGTAACAGTCTATAATTATTTAATGCATATTTATACGAGCATAAATTCGATTACGTATACGAATTATAGTTACTATTATAAATATACACGTATAAGTCAGCACACATTACTTACGTCAGAAGGTTTTATACCCTCTCATCTCATGCTGTAACTCATTTTGATGGCTCTTCTCGGAAAAGCTCTCAGACGGTTCCTTTCGTCATAATCTTCTGAGAGTTTCCTCTTCCGTGTTATTTTTACGCCACCCATTAAAGATGTTTTGTATGTCGCTCACAGGGTCGTTGGAACTTGCCAAGGAAAGTTAAGCGCCAAACAGGAGAGGGTCTGGAGGATAGTCAATAAATCGTTCAGAGATGAATAGGCAATGACTAAAGAAAACATAGGAAAAACACGTATTTGTTGTTGACCCACAAACTGAGTCCCACTTTCTCGAATAAAACATGATTTCTAATCGAACATACATTTCAATTTAACAGTAATAAGGCTAAGTGTAATAGTGTTATTTGTTGTTCCAACAATTTTACGATGCCGAAATGGAGCTTAAACAAAATACTGGAAACTGTAGATTTGAAATATTCAAAGTTAATGTAATGTTAATATATAGTAAACAACGAGAACTATTGCTTAGTAACTGATAAAATGTCTGTTGTCTCCGAAGATAATTGTAACTCTAATGAATGCAATTTAACGAGTTTAACGTTGTTTTGACTCTCTTCCGTAACAAGTTATTTTTCAATTCTAGCTCCTTTACGTGTAATCATAAACTTCATTTGACGAGATAATCGAAAGAAGAGCCAATATTAACAGATCATCGTTAGTAAAGGACAGTTAAGCAAATTTCTGAAGGGCAACAACTGAGCATGTAAACGATACTTGAACATCACTCGGTTTAGCAGCGGCCCACAGAGAGTAAACACTATCGAAAACGAGAGCAGCGGAGGGGAGTGTCGGTGCTTCACCGCCTGGAGGGGCTCTCGCAGTTGTTTCGCGCGTGAGGAAACCGCCAAGGAAGTGACACAACGTGGACAGCGGCGCAGCGGCGGCGCGTCACGGGCGAGTGCACGCGCTCTCTTCCCAGGGATCGCCCCCCCCCCCCCGCGCAGCCGCCCGTTAGCCCAAACGCGCGCCCGGGGGACTTCCTGCCCAACTAACCACACTTCTAAAAGCCCAATCTCCTTCAACATCCATACGACTCAACTTCGCGTTGCTTCATCGTCCCTACAGCCTAATTGTGCGATACTTTTCTCGTTCTCTTAACCTTCCCTGCTGCTCAATTTCAAGTTTCCCTCAACCGTCCTCCCTATCGCCATTCTTCTCCCATTCGCTCAACCGAACCCGTTGCCTCAACCTTTCCTTTCGTTCAACCTTCCGACCATAGAGCCTCAGACATGACAGTTTAACTTCCAATCCGTTATTATCACACGCCTGTTTACTCGATTGTTTAAGAGCTAAAATCAACAAACTGCCCTCTAATGTGTCCAACAGCCATCCAACGTCTTGTCAGACTCGTTAAACTACCCACCCCCTCAGTGGCTTACAAGTGCTCTCCTGACAGATCTTTCGCTTTTTCTGCTCGCTCATCTGTGATAGGACAATTCCCGCGCTTGTCGGGAAAATTATCGCCCTAACCTCTCCTCCGACTTGGTGCTTGTCTGCCCAGGGCACTGCATCCGAGAAGCGTGTATGTTAGGGCTGAAGCAACACATGTAACCCTGCGCAAGGAAACACGACTGCCCTGCGGGAAGCGAAATTGGTCGGTTCTTTTCGTGACGTAATTTGGTGAGAAGACGGTATTTCTTTCTGGCTGTGGGATGGTTGTCCAAAATTTGAAACCTTCAAACAGTATCTTGTACTTATTACTTTGCATTAGCGTATTTCTTGTGAATACAAATTCTGAAAAGCACTGGTGTGGGTGTATACGTAAGCTTCCGAGGCTCGAATCCATGAATTCTCGGCTATCCGGGAGACGCCGCGTCGTTGGCTGGGGTGCCGACGTTTCGCCTGACATGTCGCAGGCTTCCTCAGGGCAGTTACTCACTGACCTCACTGCCCTGAGGAAGCCTGCGACATGTCAGGCGAAAAGTCGGCACCCCAGCCAACAACGCGGCGTCTCCCGGATAGCCGAGAATTCCTGGTCTGGGTGGCCGGGATCGGTAAGGCGGTAGTGGCGTAGCGATCTCGGACCGAAGAATCGCGAGTTCGAGTCCCGCCTCGGGCATGGTTGTATTTGTGATCGATCTTTCACCTCCTCTCACCACCATATCATGTCATCTTCTCAGGTGCCATACTGTTAAATGCAATAGTGGTCGCTAATGACCTAGATTTGATGCAACCTTAAATAACAACAACAACAAAATTCTGAAAAAACATTTTTCAAACGAGGGTAATTTAACAATTTTTTTAAAAATCCGTTATTTGTGTTTATTGCTTTTATTATCCAGAATTATGCTGTCTTAATATTTTTATATTCAACAAGGCTTGTGTCTACTTCTGTTTCAGAAGAATTTTTAACTCGAGAGAATTAGAATCATGCCAAGCAAGATTGAAAAATATATGTAAAATATCATTTTAATTACGTTCTTCAATTTTCAAAGTGGCAAAAGGTAGAAATGAAATTGGCCAGAAAATTTAAATATAATGAATTTCATGAAGTGATCTAAGTAAATTTGAACCATAAAACCCCCTTTTGTAATACTCTAAATGAGTATTCAACATGGTAAATATATTACTTGTTTCAACATAATATAGGAATACGGATTTATAGTGATGATGCTTGAAGAAGATAATAATTATTAGGAACGAAATATCGTTGTTTGGAATGTTCTTATCGTCAAGTTTAAATATTTTTAACTTTATGGAAACTAAATGATAGTTCACAATACATTGATAAAAATGCTTTGAAATATTTCTAAACATTCGTACTGCGCGCTTAAATTTTGAAATACCTCTCCAGTGAAAAAAATAAAAACCAAAATTTTGTGGATCTCTGAAAATTTAGGAAACTGAAATGAAGGAAATGAAACTGGGTAGACGAATTAATCCTAATATATTAATTTATGAAACTATTTTTTAACGGCAGACATCTTTTCTTAAGTAGTACCCTCATCTTTCACATACCTCATCAGAAGCAGACTGGAAACATGTGTGCGCCGAAGCCCTCCCATTAGCATACAAGCAGATAACGACTGCATTTGCGCTAATTACACTTACACACACAGTAGATTGAACAGCCACCTGTTGAGGAAAGAAAATCAACTGATTGTTGGACTCGTTAGCGTGTGATATTTGCTCTTCGTCATTGCCATAAATGGGTTAGTCAGTCGACAGAGAAACTTTCCCTTGGGGCTGCTGTGCGTCCCTTTCTGTGGAGAGCGAGATTTCTACTGGAACGTGGACACGCGCGTTGCGACTGTCCGACTCGCCCCCTCATATGCTCCCCCCCCCTTCCTCCCCTCTCCGCCTCTGGCCACGCGCCGACAAGTCCTGCGCCGCGCCGCCTGCATTTGTTTGCACATCATCGCGGGCGGTTAAAGCTGCGTTGCCAGATGGCAATTTTTTTGTTGAAGATGCGAGAGAAAACGCGTTCCACTGTGGCAGAACGGAGTAATTTCGTTCCTGTTATTATTTTTTCAAAGGGTAGCTTATGGTCTACCCCATATTGTTAGAGAACAGTGTAAAATCTGTTGACTCTCGTGTATGATTGTGGATCAGGAATTACGAGTGCTGAATGAAATTTAGTGTTTGGGAATTTGTTCCATAGCTTCTTTTTATTGTGGTGCATTTGTGAAAAAACAATATTTGAATGCTATCCTAGTTATTAAATATTATTTTGAAATTAAAATATTCCAATACCGTTTTCTGGTTATCGCTTCTTTATGCTATTTTTTCTTCTTATTTTTTTCTTTATTATTATGTCTCCTCTTCTTTTTTAATTACTTTCTTCCCCATCTTCCTTTTCAACCTTCTTCATCTTCTGCATCACATTTCTATATTTCTTCTTCTTCATACACATCTAGTGAACATTTAAAAGCATATTTTTATTATGCAGCTGAAAAATCATACTTTTCATTGTATGGTACTTTCTATATTCCTAAAGTATATCTTCCCCATATTACCCAGGTAAACCTCAGATGTGTGCTGAATATTGCGTGTTTGAAATGATTCTCTGAGGTCGTCATGGTTTATTAACGCGAGCAACACTCCAGTTCGCTGCTGAACTGGGGCGTTCGTCTCAATTGTTCAAACCGCTTTTAATCTGTCCGATTTTGATTCAATAATTCTCTTTTCATACAAATGTCCTTTATAATCTTTAAGAAACATAATCAGGTGAATGATTCCAGACGGAGGAAAATCACAGTACGTTCCTCAAAATGTCATCATGGAAGGCCACACCGTGCTCGTTTATCTCCGTATTTCGAAAGAAAAACAAACTGCTCTATATATCCCAGGCACACTTAATAGGTTGGTGGGCTGAATGTTTTTATATCAACACCTCGGCGCTACCGAGGTCGACACGATTTATTAACAAGAGTTGCATTAAGCAGAAAACAAGAGCACCCGTTCCCGCGGCCCGAGATCCGCCGCTCGACACCGGAGTAATCCAGTGTTTACTCAGTCATTTGGAACACGCGCCCGAGCCGCACCGGCTCTTTAACAGGCGGCCATGAATCACAGGAACGGGTCCGGGCGTGACTGCGGAGTTGCAGAATGAAACTGAAATCTCTTCAGTGACTTCACTCTCGCCGATTCAAGAGCGCGTGTCAATGCCTACTTTATGCTCCGAGCTTTTTGCGGCCCTCGAGAGACCTTCTCTTCCGTCTTGGTGAGCGGCGCCGAGTCAAGGGGTCACAATGTAGGACGTTGCGCGACTCTTAACACTGTGGAAATGCTTCTTGGATGTGAAATTAAATACAATAATCCAACCCTGAAGTGGGCTTAGTCTTGTTGCACGGAATGCTTAAAAGCGTGTGCGGCTCCAGGAAAAAAGAAATGAATTACGAGACTGTGAAATATGACCTATTTGCGGGATGATTGGAAAGCAAGCGCAGAAGCCACCTTTTAAAGACCTTGAACCCGAGGATACGCAAGACTGTGAAAGCAATTTATTATTGCGCGCGTCTCTACTGCGAACGTTTTTTTCCCCAGTTGCGACACTTCTAAAAGTATTCGCTGGTTGCAAATTTGAATCAGGAATAAAAACAAATGTTTTCTGGGATTCAAGTTAAAAACATGATAATAATAAATATGGTTGCATGTGCAATTTTATTTTAAGATAGCACCAACTTGAGCTATTGGTCAGGACGCTCAGTGTTTATCACATTGACAAATACGACATATACGTACAAATACGGACATATTTTCATTTATTTATCTTCATAAGGTGTGTAATTAAAAGTAAGTTCATTGGCGAATTAATATAAATTTCTCATTTGTAACATAAAATATCGTCTCAGATACACCTTCCTATTTCAGAAGCGCATGAACACCCTGTGTGGCCTTCTAAGTATGTAACTAAAGTAGTTTAAAAGTAAGTTAATTGGTGACTGAAGTCCAATTCCTCCGTTTTTACGTAAAATATCTCCTCGGATACACCTCCCTATTACAGAAGCGTAGGCTGGAGAGCGTCCTCAACCTGCTGGAGGCCTCTGAATACAAACAGCCTCTTAATCGGGCGACCAGAGCGCTCCCGTGGCCCCGCCGCTGCCCACGCCGTCGTCCCCGCGTCGTGCCGCACTTTCTGTGTAGTGATGCGACATCGATAACAAAGCGTCGATGTTAGGAAACATCGATGTTCAAAATTAAAACATGCACTAAAAACATTTTTAACTTCCATGTTTGTAGACTAGATTAGTAACCTCTAAAATTAAATTCGTGTACAATAAAATTGAATTCGACATTGTTCGTGTTTATCAATTCGCCGAATAAGGGTATGATAAAAAGGTCCCGACCCTACACCCACAGCGTACGTGTTGGACGTATCACAGTGTGCAAAATGAATCTGAAGAGGAAATACGATGGCATAGAGGTCATCTCGGGCTGGAGAGTTTGGTCGTTGTAGGTAGTGCAAATAGCGTTCGTTTTTGTTCCAGTGCATAAATAACAGTGTTACTATCAATTATTATTGCATATTTTAACTTTTACAATATTGTGATCGTGGTTTTTTTTATTCATGAACAAAACATCGGAAAAGATAAACATCGATCACAAAACATCGATGTTAATGAAACACCGGTGTTAATACATCAATGTTTGTACAAAAACATCGAGTTTTTGAAAACCTCGACATCGATGTCGCATACCTACTTCTGAGCCTTCGCATATACGAAATATCGCCCTGATCATGTTGCTTAATGTTTTTCCCCTCAAGAAAACGACCTCTTAAACGTTTTATTTGTCAAACTTTTAAATATATCACTACATTTGTCCATACATAAATGTCATTTTTCTCTAAGGCATATCTGTCATTTTGCAAAGATTTCGTAATCCTATTGTTTGATACGTACCTAAGTTTGTTTGACATCTGCTCCTAAGGTCACGCAATCCGTTGGAAGTCTCCCCTTGTAGCAGCAACAACCGAATCTCCGATGTGGTACATATCGTTAATTTTGCTTAAGAATGTGGTGCTTGTTCGATTAATTTTGCCTAGAAAATCTACGTGAAATTCAAGCAATCCTTAACATACTGTAATCGTGTGAATTCAACAATTTGCCATCCTTGACCGGGTTTGATCCCGCGCACCGCAGATAATGGAGTCGACACTGATCTCTCGAGGTTGATACTAGATTAAATTCTGTGTTAGCGACGTCCCAGACCCGGATTCGTATCTTAAAGGTAAAAATCATGACGAAAATGTGGGGCCGCCTAAATACTGAAATATTGATCGTAGGTTTTGTAAATTAATTTAAGTATAAAATGTACGTTTTCGACTTTTAAACAAAACATTTATATGTTTCTATAACATTTAAACGAAAATAGAACTTTGTTTACAAAATTATGGGGATCGTATCTGGCGGGAGACCTAAGCATGTACCTAATCTGCTTAGATATTGATTGACTCCTGCCTCGTACGCAAAATACTCCCACGGAAGGGCGAGGAGTCTTTTCGTCCCGAAGGAGAAGCTACAGTGAGGGAGGAGGGGGGGGGCGTCGCCATGGGCCTCGTGCATAAAACATGTCGACGGCACCGCCCTCCCACCCACGCCCCACGACACGTGCCGCCGCCGCTCAGATAGCATCGGCCGCGCGCTTCTGCTTTCGCCGCCGCACTACACAGCGGCGGCGCAGGCAAGAATTATACGGATGTCGCGCGGGACTGCATAAATTTTCCCTCGGGTCACAGATTGGAATTTGCGCTTTAAAATTATGCTATCAGTTATAGCTTTCGGAGAGGTCGTAGATATGCGAGGCTGAATTATATTACCGAAGTGATTCATCAAAAGAGAAAGCGGTCAGACCGATTACCGCGAGAAATATGCCGAACGTTAAGTGGCTGTAAATAGAATGAATAGGCAATTTGCCATTCTTGGCCATTGATTACGATGCGATAACAAGATTTCTTAGATGTAAGAATACGAGGGGTGCTACATATGTCTGCAGCTTCTATCTGTATGGTTGACAATAAATCTACACCTTCCGAATGTCCTTCGAAACGAATTTAAATGTCACTTTGACTTACTACCGAATAGGTTATTTTTTAAAGAACTCATGATTAGATGTCTGGCATTTAAAATTATCTACGTGAAAATATCTGTTAAAATTAGAAGTTTGATTTACTTTGGACGATTCATTTCGTTTGGGATTGTGAGAATAATACCAGAAAGCTATAACGACTAAATTAGAATTGGAATAATGTTCCGGTTCCCGTCCGCTGGTCTAGAGTAGCGGAGGGATTTTCCTAAACGAATCTTGGCCTGGACACTTCCTGTCTCGTGTGCCGCGTGGTCCGGAAACCAACCGCCCCCCCCCCCGCGAGCGCTGCGAAAGTGTGTAGAGACGGCAAGCGGCGCTTTCTTCTAGTTGGGCCGTCGCGTGCGAACCTATGTACTTCTAGCGTCTAGAGGCGGGCGGGGCGGCGATTCATTGCCGGCTGCCTTCCAGCCGTACGCACGCCGCGCCGAGGCGGCTCAGCGCTGATAGAGAAGGATTTTCCTAAGGATGGGATGATTTGACAGCTAGTGCTGGCAACACAACTGACGATTCTGTGTCCTTGAACTAAATAGACTCTCCTTTCTCCATTCGTTCGTTTGCAGTTGGCTAACGTGTAAGAAGCCACGACGCTTCCTGCTGTGATGTCCTCGTCCGACGAAAATATAGTGCGCCACGAGAAATAATTAAAATTAGGAAGTGCAGAGCTTTGTGCTCTAATGTAAAAATTCGTTTTTTTTATAAAAATTATATTGAATTTAGTTTTTATGTGATAAGTATTATGTTTGTTTTAAAATCGAGTCTTGAATGTGAGATACGTAGTCGCCACGGTGCACATGTTTCCGGCCTCTGTGCTGTGTGGCGACTGGCGACCTGTGTTTGGGAGCTTTTCGTGATATTTCGTGCTTTTTTGTACAATTATATCACGATTGTGAGCAATGAGACCAAGACATTTTCCCATTTATGTAAATAAATTTCTATATTTCCCGGACTCGCGTGGTGCATATAACTAAGCGAAACTCAGACATCTCGTCAGTGATGTCTCGCGTGAACCGTAAACAAACCCTACGAAGGGGCGTAACTAAACAGCTGACGCGGCGGAGGGATACTTCTCTGAAGTAACGTGATGTTCACTTGTTTTTTCCGATCTGTCACTTTATCCCATCGTTAGGAAAATTCTTGTATAACGACTCGCGGGGGCGAGCGGGGGGCTTTCCTCCTTCGGCGCTTGGGAAGGGGATGCGACGCGGCGCGGCGGAGGAGAGATGTTGGACGACGGCGGCAAACGAGGCCGCGTGCGACGATTGTTGTTTGTTTTCGAGAGCTTCTTTTCATTCGTTTTCTCATCCTCGTCCGTCTTTTTCTTCTTCTTCTTTTTCTATTACTTTTTATTCTTCTATTCATCTTCTATTCTTCTTATTTTTCTTCTTTTCTTCTTCTTTTTATTTTTCTTCTTCTTTTTTATTTTTCTTCTTCTTCTTCTTCTTCTTCTTCTTCTTATTATTATTATTATGTTACACTTTGATGAAAATTCCAAATTGTATGTAGTAAATTTAATATTTTTGTTTTCTTTTGTTTGTATCATGTTAAACTGTGTTGTCTATGCACTGTGTATGTACTGTCTATGTTCTGTCAACCGATGATTCATTGTCTATATTCCTCTTGGAAAGGCGGTTTGTAAATGTGCGAAACGGTAAGCTACTAATAAATGTATAAATTACCAGTCTTAATTCCTGATATTTATCTTAAATTGATCCTGTGTGGTCAAACGTAAAACTTACCATCTATTTACATTATTATTATTACTATTCTCTTCATCCTTCTTTTCCTCCTCGTACATATTTCTCGTCCACATCTTCGTTCTCGCCATTGTTCATTTTCTCCTCTCTCCTCGTCCTTCTTCTCCTCCTCCTCTTCCTTCTCTTCGTACTCCTCAACCTCCTTATCTTTCTCTTCATCACACGCGTCCTTCTCTTCGTGCTTTTCTTCTTCCTTGGCATTCTTCTCGTGCAGTATCACTTAAGGGTTGATGGCCAAAATTCAGGAAAATGATATTTGGTTTTCCTGGTCAATTACAAAATGATGATATTTTTAATATGTTAGATACGTAGTGCTTTGCTTTGGAAACAGAGGTACAGTCAGGGATAATACAAATCCCCATGCATTGCGCGCGATTTCAGCCAACCACACTAATTCCGAGCTGTTTCGCAACTCCTCCGTCGCCGTTCTCACAACTTACGTAGGCTGCTATAGTCATTACCAATAGCACGATACGTACCTTGGGGGTCACAAGTTTAAATGGCATGAGACATACAATTTAAATACTCTTTAGATTTATTGTCATGATCGTTCACATCACTATGATTTCGTATATCCTTCAATAATATAATCATAATGGGATTTTCTCCTGCAAATATTGTAAAATAATAAAATATTGGAAAAATAGTCAATTCATTAGAGGCAAAGAAAATTGAGCTTGGGAATCGTAATTTGAATGTTCTTAAATTTTAATCGCCAATCCGGATAGCCGAGATCACTAAGGCTGTTTTATATCTCGTGTTGAAGGGTCGAGGGTTCGAATACCTGGATGTATTTGTGTTAGTCCCTTCACCCTTCATCATCCTCCTCTCACTTCATTAAAGAAGGATTAATAATGCCCTACGCGAGCAGGAGGCCCTTGCGCTTATGGGTTGTGCAGTTGGCTAATAAAAAATCAATCCTATGAACTAACCAAAAGCTGGAGCTCTCTTAAATTCATACAAGGATGAATGATCATGATATTCATAGGACAATTGCAACGAATGCCCAAGCTAATACAAAAATGATGATTAGATTGGCTTTAACATACATAATATACTGAAATTGTAAAATCATGATATTCTATTTTGCTCAACGAATAATTTATTACTGACTGTATTAGGTTAATTTATGAGTTTGATTATTCATTGTTTCGAGAGGAAATGAAAATTAATTCAATGGTTTAGTGCACTAAACCGGGTTTCGTTCGGTGAAATGAGAAAACAATGAATGAGAAAGTAAATATTAATTCAGAATAACTTATTCTCTACTATACGAGTATTCTTTCAGTCCACGAAAGTTATACAATATCAAAAAGAAATTGCTGCTGCCTCCGTACGTAGCCAATATATTTGAGTGAATACATGTTTGACAGTAAAGTATGCTTTTCATGACATTTACCATGACGTCTTTCCCAGAAAAGGAGGAATGATGTTTATTGTTGCCAGCTTTCTCTGCCATGAACGCATGTTAGTAACTTTCGGCTTGGAACTAGGACCTTGAAACAGTAAGGTCGAAGTACTCGGTACTTGACCGCCACAATGGGAATTTAAACTTGTCACATAACTTGCGTACTGACCTCCAATGCCCTTCGCGGGGGATCGCTGAACCATCGCGTGAGATACGCTGCAAACGCAATTTTGCCGGATTTCTTATTTGTACAAAAGCCAGGTTGTATATCTCGTGGACGTGGGGCAAATAAGATTAGAAACTCCGAGGAACGTTCATATTATTCTTGTTATGCAAATGCGTTTATATCTAGCAAGCCAAGCGAGAAATTATCTTTGAGTAGGGTGCGCCCCTATGCGGTCACATACCGAGAAATATTCTCCATTACACGTCCAACGCACTGAACGCGCATGTTTCGCAGGCATTAACAAGCGCTTCTAACTCATTTTACGACTGGAAAAAAATATTACACAGTTTACCCCTCTGTGGGAGTGCTCGGCGCAACTTTCCTTCGTAGAGAAGCGGAATAATACTATCTTCGGACTAGCATCGACGAAATTCCTTCTAAGGAGACTTCGTAAGAGACATTGGCCTCCATATTTCGCTTTCAACTCTCCGGTGGGAACGCTGTTCTTACTGCCACCGCCACCGCCACAGCCACCGCCACCACCGCCATCGCCACCGCTACCACCACCGCCCCACCGCCCCACCGCCGCCACCACCACCACCACCCCACCACCACCACGCACCACCGCTACCGCCACCGCCACGCGACACGACGCCACCCCCACCCCACGCCACCGCGCCCCGCCACCGCCGCCGCCGCCCCCCGCCGCCGCCACCGCCGCCACCGCCGCCACCGCCGCCGCCACAGCGCTGTCACGCATTCTCACGCACTGTGACACGCACGCGTAGCGCTCGACGGGGCACGCGGCTCAACGAGGTCGCGTTAAGCCATTTCAAGTCGCGACGCCGCGCCGCGCGGAGCTGCCTGGGGTCGGAGGTCGCACTCGGGCAGAAGCGCGTGGCGAAGTGACCAGAAACCCGCGACCGCAGCAAACGGGTTTTTTTGAGAAACGCGATGTAATGGAGAAATCTGCCGAGGATCTTACGCGAGTAGTGGCCTTCGCATATTGGACTTATAGGGTCGACATTATGGTAGAATATCAGTGAACATGAGTATCGAGACACTGGGTTAAAATGTATTCGAGTGGACCAGCTGAGCAGGTTTCGACCTAGTGGCTTACTGACTCGATGTTTTCTAATATTGAATACACACTACAGCTGGGAGTTTCTCTCTTCATTCGTTCCGCCGCTGAGAGACTTGCGTGCGATAACCATCTCGATGTTTACAAGAATATTTGTTGTGTGAACGAAGGATAGTGTAAGAAAGAGAGTCTGCGTGTTACTAGTTATTATAACAATTATTTCTAATGACTATTTATTTAATGGAATTCTAAGCATCACAATCCTTGTTTTCGGCAGGACCTGTCAGTGAATGAAATCGACGTTTCAGGCGTTATAATGAATTAAGGTGATGTTTGGATAGTGTAAGGATTTTTATAGTTTTTTTAGTATCCTTATGCCAATAATTTCGTAATGTGGCCGACTAGCATACCTCTTTCCAAAAAGACCTCCTTAAAAAATGGTCATTTTCATTGTGTTATATTTTGTATTAATTTATTTCCTGTCCCAATTTTGAACTGATAGTGCCCCCTTGAAAATTGGAAACTTAAAATAATGGTCAGATACTTCCTCGGAATTGGTCACTCGATTATCTAGCTCCTGAACGTGTTTGATGTATTAGAATTTCTGAAAAGTACCACTTCATATTAAATTATTGCAATGCCAATTTTAATAGTTTCAACATATTCTAACTAGTTAAAATAAAAAAGCTCGTTCAACACCTCACCGTTAGAAAATATAAGCTACACGTTCTATAGGTTTGAAGTGACAAATCTCAAATTCTTATTTTTCAATATTTGACTTGAAGTGACTAGTACTAAAGTATGGCCGAAACGTCAGTACAATTGACCGAGACGCGGCTCATTCCAGATAGCCAAGAATGCACAGACTTTTGCTCAGTTTTCTCTAAGTAAGGAATTTGGCGTTTGACAGGTTTCTGAAATAAACGACGCAATTGTAGCACCAATTTGCAGTGAATTCAAAGTAGCATTCAGCGCCGTGCGCGCGCGTTGGGGCTCGTGGGCCGCCCGCCCTCTCGTTCGTTCGGTTTCCGCGGTGGCGCAAGCGGCGCTTCGCGGCGCGGCGCGTGGCCGCCTCGCGAAAAATGTGGCAAGGAACGCCGCCCACGGGAGGCCGGAGCCGCCGCCTAGAGTGTAGTCGAGCACGGCCGTGTCAATACACGGCTGAAACAAGCGAGTAACGACTGAAGAGGGTTGCATTTAATATTTTATGAGTATATATTAGTATATAGATAATATTATGTAATATAAATTAGTTAATATTTATTTAATGTAATTACAAGTTAGAATTTAATAATTTATAATAATTTAATAATATATAATAATAAATTAAATTACGTAATATTAACTATTATTATATTATTTATTTATTTAATTAATTATTCATATACAGTTTATACATATAACGTATACATAATGTATTCGTATTATGTCGTTCATCAGAAGACCGATTATTGAATTGATGAAAATTAGCTTCAAAATGAGAATTCTTGAAGTATTGTTGGGGAGAGCGTAAAACCAATGAAATTCGGCCTGAAATTTTAGAACTAAGGTAGCCATATGATTGTTGAAACTAAATGGAATGTAGACGAATATCGGGCAAAACATAACAGGGACCACATACTCAAAAGGAGTTGGCGATAGAGCCAAAATAAAAAAAGATATGTACGAGGAAGTAGGAACGAAGACAAGTGATGGTGCGTTACGGCAACGGTGTCCATCCCTTTATTCTCTTCATTACTCATAGCTCCGTGGCAGTTTCTGCTGTCATTTCTCGTAGTGCTTCTGTACCTCCGCGGCAGACTTCTAAGAGTAAAGAGGACTTGCACTTCTCGTATAGAATGCATTTTGAGTACCGGCGTACATGACGTTACATGGACATGGTAAAATCTAGTTTCGTAAATAGATGTTTTGAGGTGTTCCTTCGCAACTTAGGCAAACAATCCAATTTGCACAAGTCCGTGAATTTTGTCTTCGGTCATATCTCCATCTGGAGGTTGGGGTGATGGTGAAAGAATGTGTTCAGCTTTCCTTAGTAATAATGAAATGATGAATAGTACGTGTGGTGAGTTGAGTCCACTTATCATGCTACAATCAGAACATTAAAACACCTATGCCCTAAGTGGGATCCGATTATTGTTCCTTAGTGCATTACTGCCGTAACCATTTGCGAATTTTAGGTCAGGGTACACTCTACTTGAATAAACTAATTTGATTAAGTAATCTATTTTTAAATAAAGGGTGTTGATGATGTTAGTCATACGAAAAATAAATTGAAATTCATTTCAAAGTGTGTAAAATCGATATCATAAAATTTTACTAAATGTCCAATAAGAGTTTATTTACAAAAATACTTGTAACACCTCGCGTATTCACGTTTTTTCTTCCAACTTCACTTACAATAGAGACACCAATTATTTCGTTAGTGGATATTGTGGTAGAAATTTGTTACTAATTTTATAATTAAGTGTCTCCTCTGGCGACATCGGAGATTTTGCTGATTTTCAGACCTCGCTGTGGCGCAACACCGGTATAATTAGTAGGGTTAAACTAATTTGAAGCGAGCGTTGTTATCTGCGTTTCCACGAAAAAATTCTCCGTCGGTAGAGTGGGAAACCGCCAGCAGAGCGTGGCCCTGCCCCCCTTCAGCCCACACGCCCCCGCGAAGTCTCTCTCACTTTCGCTCTTGCCCCCTTAGCCGCCCTCATCTCGGTCACCGTTCTCTCTTTCGAACTCAAACCCTCGCCCGGTCTTTGCCGCGCCCCGCCTCCGTTGTCTCCCTCGCCCATGCTCTTGCATTAGCTCCGGCCCGGACTTTTTACCACTCTATCTTGCTATACCTCGCCTCGACGTCGTCCACGCCTATGTATTTGCACTCGGTCCTGCTTCCGTCCTTGCTGTCACATGTTCTGACCCCTTGATGATCTCTTGCACTCTGGCTTTCACTCTAGTTTTTATTTGTTCGTATTATTTTTAATATGTTTTGTCGTTAATCATTAATAAATTAATGAACCCGATACCTACTAACCTTGATGGTTTTGAATCGATGTATTAATAACATTCGTGTTTCAATAGTTCACATCAATGTTTTCAAACACCGATATTTTTTTGATCCACCTCACGTCCGAATGACTCTCCTTCGGGTAGGCCTTCCATCTTTATTCCCTTTCGGTGACCGCTCCCAAACTCCCCGACCGCAACGCAATGGGGGGCGGGTCAAACCGCGGCCCGACCAGTGTCGCCTTGCGAAAGCCACCGACTGGCTCCGGCACCGAAGCCCTCGACGAGTAGTACTCTCCGGCGCCGGGGCTTCAAGCCTATTGCCGCGATCTTCGCCTCCTCTCCCTCCTCTCCAAGACAGCTGCAACAGCTCCAGGGACTCTGAAGATGTCGACAGCTCTCCGCGATTCCCCTCAGCGGAACATTTACAGAACATCTGCTGTCAGACGCTAGTGAGCAATAGCCAGGACAATGGGAAATTTGGGAATTTCAGTCCGTTTACCTCACAGTTTGCACAGAATTCGCAGCTACAGCTTTCACAATGAATTTCCTCATGGATTATTAAGAAAGCTTGCTTTAATCTCGGAAACAAATAATATATCCTTTGTTGTTTGGTAAAGTAAATATTACAGGGATAAAATATTTACATTGCTCTTTGTAGTTATGCCGAATGAATTAAGTATAATTATAAATCGTAGAATCTATTTGTCTAAGATTTCATGGTATTCACTTCAGGCGTTCTCTGCAACACATCAAAATCATGGAAAGTACATATTTTACAGAAGAGTGAATTCTACGCATTGAAGCAAGCTAATATTGTGGAACATTTAATTTCTCCTTGGGTGACATAAATAATTCCAAATACCACCCCCAATTTTTCTAACATGTTGTATTGCACGCATGTAACCAAGTTACTATTACGGATATCAAACGTCTGGAAAAAGTTTCTACTCAATACCGATACCTTCGTCTGAGATAGCACGGCACGTGAGTCTAGCTGTCGAACGCCAATGCCGCAATAACGGGATCACCTACGAGTCTCCGTTTTAAAGTAATGTATGCACCAGCGCCCAGACGACCTCGGGGCTCCGTGCTCTACAATTGTTGCCTCACTCGTGCGCCCCCCCCCCCACCTCGCAATCCACTTCCGCGATCGTGACGAGCGCGAAGGCGAGAGGGCGATGAGAGCGCCGGGCGAAGCATATCCGTAACTAGTGATGGCAATTTTTAGCAAAACATCCATACATCGGTATATCGATACATCGATAGATCGGTACATCGATAGATCGGTACATCGATACATCGGTATATCGATACATCGGTATATCGATACATCGGTATATCGATTCATCGGTACATCGATTCATCGGTACATCGATACATCGGTACATCGATACATCGGTACATCGATACATCGGTACATCGATACATCAGTACATCGGTACATCGATACATCGGTACATCGATACATCGGTTCATCGATACATCGGTATATCGTTACATCGGTATATCGATACATCGGTACATTGATTCATCGATATATGGGTTCATCAATACATCATCAAAAGGTTATCAATGTCGATGAAAACATTGACAAAAACATCGATTTTGTAGATATGATGAAACATATTGGAGTGAAATGTCCTGGTTCTAATGTGATACATAACACGTCAATTTTAGTTTAATGTATTTTCTGTCTGAAATTTGACTGACATCTTAATTTTCTAATTAATGTTCTGTGTACTTCTTTGTTTTAAAAATATCGATGTTTTAAATATGATGAAAGATATCGATGTAAAATGTCCTGGTTCTAATGTAATTCATAACACGTCAATATTAGTTTAAGAATTCTCGTCTATCCGGGAGACGCCGCGTCGTTGGCCCTGAGGAAGCCTGCGACATGTCAGGCGAAACGTCGGCACCCCAGCCAACGACGCGGCGTCTCCCGGATGGCCGAGAATTCATGGATTCGAGCCGCGGAAGCTTACGTATACAATATTAGTTTAATGTATATTCTGCCCAAAACTTGACTGTCATCTTAATTTTCTTATTAATGTTCTGTGTAGTCAAGGTATGTGTAGTTCTTTGTTTTAAAAACATCGACTTTTTTTGCAATTCCTAGTCGTGCATGAAGGAAGAAGAACAGTGAGAGCGCCGCTCGAGGCATATCCGTAACCGGCCGCTTTCGTAGGGTCCTCGGGTCGAGTGTTTGGACCCTGTCGCAACGACCACGCCCGATCCTCGTGTATATTCTGAGGACTCCTTGAAGTGAGGGCAAGAACTGGATTTGTAAACGCGGTCTTATGTCCTCAAAGTTTACTTTTTCTTCGGGCGTTTTCGCCTTTGACATTCCATGAGACCACGCCCACTTTCGCTTTCTGAATCGTGCTGGCGAATGTAAGTACTTGGGGTGTACACACTGTCTTGCTGTAACCGAAAGGGTCACACAATTCAAATGGACAAATTGGTTCCAAGAATATCTGTACCACGAGCAAACACTGTATGATTGTGTAATCAATTTGTGGTATGAATCCGATAGAATTGATTTGGTAATTTAAGGTCAACTCTTGTTCATCATTGCTCATCATCTCCATTACATTCTCTCCAATTCCAGGTCCACGTAGGTAACGCAGTTATGTCTTTTATGCACAAATAAATGATGAATCAAACGTGTTGCAGTCTTTGTTGGTGAACAATATCTCGGCCGTGGGTTTGCCTTAAGAACACAATGAAGACAAGACGAAAAAACGTGTTTATGATCCAGTTTAATTAACTTACAAGAGGTTTTCACGATGTGCAAATATTTTATTCCATTGACATTTTCCAGACATTTTCAGCTTCACGTCTTTTCTCAGTATATGTGAGGAAAAAAAGTTCTAACGACAATTGCCGCTCTGAAACACTTTGTACATCCTCCCTCGTCCAAGACATCTAGCAAATTTTTTAGCCCCCTGCTGGGAACAAACCCACAATTATAACAGCGGATTCTGGAATGAAATAGTACGTTATTTACCAAAAGGCACGCGTATGATCGTCTACCAGCGTGGCCGGACCCTCGCTTCTGTCGCAGCGCTTTCGCGACGGGGCGTCACGTCACGTCACGTCACGTCACGTCACGTCACGTCGCGCTGACGCTTTCTAGAGTAATAGATCCGCCACAGAGCCCTCTGCCGGGCCGGCTCTCTCCCGCGCGCCCGCCCTAGCCTTTTTCTCGCTGATTTGATTGATTGGTTGATTGAGTGATTTCGGACGCGTCAACTGCTAAGGTCATTACTCCCATAAGAGTAGTGCATGTTACATGCGGGAGGTAGCTGTGATCTTCCTTTCCTGGATGCCGAGGTCCAGCGCCGACCTACGACGGCTAGCGGGTTGGCTTCAATCTGGAATCTCTCTCATCAGCATGGCACTGCTCCAGCCGGGACATGCAAGCTCCCGACAGATGTGGTCGTGTAGTGCTTGCGAGGGTATATGCGTGTAAGCAAAGGGTAATTATTAGGAAGGGAAGAGGAAGGAAAGATCACGCGCGATCCGTGGCGCGTTTGTGAGGGTACTTCTCCGGCATTCGCCTGGTGTTGATCGAAGGACCACGCATACTACTGATCAGAGAGTTTGCCTTGTTTCACGGTGAAACATATTAATGGTATAAGTAATACACAAACGGTTAATTAATTTTTGTAGCACACTGTTTTTAAAATATAAAAGAAAGTAAATTAAACTGATATTTTCTTGCCAAATTATTGAATTCATAAAACTGTATTGTGATTTTGTTATGTTTAATTTATAATTTTAATTATATAAAAAATTTACTTTTTGTAAATCGATTTTTTCTTGTTTTGTAGGTGAGTACGAGAGAATGAAATGCATACATGCAGCTGTAATAGCTCGTGGTAGTGGTAAGTTTATAATTAACTGTAACGACACGAATATTTAGGATAGGAACCACAATATTTTTTTGATATCATAGGGTTTAGAATTACATATATCTTGAAATTCTTTTCGAAGTACATAGTATGAAAATCATCTGTATCATCTAATCGTAAACATTGTTATAAAAAGAATACGTTAGCCTAATAAGATATTTTAAACATTTCGTAATCAAGGAAGTACAGAAAGTTTTATGAACTTTTGACATTATAGTCCCGATCCCTAGTTATATTATCGATGGAGATGCTGTTTTCCTTTTTATACAAAGATGGAGGAAGAAAGTGTGTCTCCTAGATGAGAATGATCATGGAAGTTGCAAAACGTGCACAAAAGCAGAGCTAGAAATATTGGATCGGGCTGTAAAAATGGTACGTTGCACAAACGACAGTGATCATGACGCAATTAGATCTGCTTAGAAACATAACTCCTATTGGATATTCCTTTCTAAGATATAGACGAGAGAAATGAGCTGTTGCATAATCTCAGTATTTTGTTACAACGTTTACCTATGTCACTAAAGAAAATTAGTTCTTGTTTTTATCAGGAAATTGCTGTTTTCCGTGTCACCGCCGTCACACAACAGCGCTCTTAAGCATTCTTTTTACGACGGCGCAACTGTGTATTTACGGGGCTATCGTTCGATTTATAGTCGTCCATTATTTGCGTACAGGACCAGAAATAATGAATTCGGCCGCTTTCGCTCTGAATATTGCCAGTTTGTGTTGGGAGTTGCCAGTTTATAGAAGAGTGATAGGCCTACCCGGAAGAGTTAAATATTATGTTTCAGATATTCTCTAACTTGAAGTACCTAACACAGTATTCTACAAGTAAAAAACTGCATAGAGTAATATTCATTATTTGCTTTTATGGATGTTTTCGTGTTGTCATTATATGTATGCAATTATTGTGTTCAGGCTCTTTCGTAAAGTTTAAAATTTCTTTGTTAAAACGAAACTTTCGTAAGATATAAAAATGTTAAAAAGTCATATTGGTTCATATGTGAACATTGTCAACATTTTTAGTCGAAATGTTGTATAAAATGTGGGTAAATTTTTTTTCTTTACCAATAGAAGATATGCATATCTTTCATTATTAACTACAAAAGTGGTGCAATTTAAAAACTTGAAAAATCTTTTTTTGATGGCCCCGATCCCCCTCCCTCAAACTGTCCGCCTATCTTATGAAACGGGCGGGCGAGGGAGAACTGGCCGGGCGGCGTTGTGCCGCAGCGATGCGCCTGGGGCCACGCGGCATAAACAACTGAATCATCCGCAACCTGATAGCTCTTGCGTAAAGCCTCGCCAAGGCGCCCTCGGGCGCCAGTCGCGCACGCTCTCCCCGACCACACCACACCACACCACACCACACCACACCGCTCCGCACCGCACCGCACCGTGGCGTGCTCCGTTCGTTCACAACAGCGTCGACGCTCGTAGGTAGGTCTATCAAGGGCGGTTCCGTGTGGTGTTATACCTCTAAAGTCGAAAGAACTGGTGGAATTATTTGGAGTTCCTAGAAAAAATATTAAGAACAGTGGTCCAACGTTCAGACCAGCAAGGCCCGAAATGCTGGAGAGCCCGTTTGTAGGGAATATTTTTATTATTTAAGATACTAATACTACTTGTGTTATTTTCACACTTTTATAAAGGGGACCCGGATAAATGTTTTGCCGGTGGGGTCGCGCTCATTTCGTTACGCAATTGATTATCAATATTTAATAATAATAATAATAATTATAGCAAGAAGAAAAATAAGAAAAAAATAAATGAATGGAATGGAAGAATTGAAAGAATTACAATAATGAGTATATTTTGAAAACAAACTAGTAAATTTTGTAAGAAATGAGTTCCTTGTCATTTTTTTTAATGTACACGAATTATAGCTTAATTTTCTAAAATATGCAGTTTTCACTGTGTCTTCAATTGCAATATCATTGAATGACTTAGAGCATTTACAAACTGTGCCATACTTCAACTAAAAGGTGGTTAAACTGATATTTACGACTAGCGGGAGCCTTGCTGTGCCTTGTCTCGCTACTGCCCCAAGCACTACCATTCAATTAACTTCGGTTTCGAGCACCGCGCGCGGAGGCGTGGTCGGAAAACTGCGCCTTGCGCCTCCGCTGCTCCCACGCGGGGCGTCTTCTTCGCCTTAGCGCGCGTGAAATCCGCATTGTTCGAAAACACTGGACCCCTCTCGAGCCAAGGCAGCCAGCCAACGGCCTTCCGCCGACGGCGCGGCGTTGCGCCCGAGGTCAACTGAAGGCTAATTACTTGCGGGCCTACAGCGCGAGAAAGTTCTGGATTTCCGCCGAAAAGGCGCTTGGGTGCGCTAACAATGCAAGGGATACGGAAGGATAATGTCGTAATCTTACCACTGGTCGTGTAAGTGCTTAGGTACGAGAAGTCATATGTACTTTCTCGCTCGATGATATAACGTTTTTATTACCTGTATTTTCCAGTAAGCTGAAAAGCATTCAATTTGTTTCTTTTCTCTTTTCATTTAATTCTATCCACGTGCAAGCGAAAGAACAGTACGAATGATATCGTGGCTGGATGAATGACGTTGTTCTTAACACCTTAGTTTGACTGATAGTTTTGTTACTTTAAATGAATTCCCAGGCAATTAAAAGCTTTTCGCTTTTTCTCGGTTGGGAGTGATCAAGGGACAGGATGAAAATTCTGTGTACCAACGATACAAAAAAAAATCATTGTCACTAATTTCTCATAAATTCTTCAAGCGGTTGCATACTAACGATATAAGAAAGTGAAGTATGGCGAAACCTGAGAAGAAAAATATTCTACGTAGGAACATACAATGAAACAATTTTTCAACTTGTACTACAATGCATTCTACGATCGCTGGCGCAACAGCTCATTTAAAATTAGGATATATGAAACTGGTTCTCCTCCCACTCCACTACTGAAGCGTATTCGCCAGGTATACTCAGAAAAAGTTATTTTGGAGCTGTGAGTTTGAAATCTTAAGAGGCATTAGAACATAATTGTCTCATACTTTTGTTAGAAAAAGGAGTGAAGGAATCACATTAGGATTTATTATATTCCGTTAATCTATCCATATTATGGCGTCCCTATATATACACAGTACATCTATAGTAGATTAACTCACATTTCGTTTTTCACGAAGTATATTTCCTTTAGAGTCAAGTTGTATTGATATTAGTAGAAATTATGAAGTAAACAAAATGTAATGTGCCAAGAATTACGCGAACAACCACAAGAAGAAACGGGACATCCTTTGACCCAATCACCTGAATTTTTGGCAATGGCTCAATCCTTCATCCTTTCCTTGCTCATTAACTCTACTTCATGTTCTGGGAGTGAAATATAGCGAGACTCGCGACCCTTACTGAACCGCCTTATGCAAGGGTCCTTTAGAAACCTTCCAGGAACCCATTACGAGAGATAATGGTTCTTTGTCAAACGTGACCCGCAAGTGTGTTGAGGATTGACAGGGTCGCGATGTGATGCGGTCTGCGTGGAGAACCGGACTGGCATGCCACTCGAAATGTTGACTAACATCGCTGCCAAGACTACGCGGAGACCGTCATGAAGCCTTTTGTGATTAGTCTGTGCAATGGCTCCGCTTCTTTACTTTCTTCCGCGTGCTCTCGTCGTTCCCGTGGAGTACTAGTCTTTCGAAACTTAATTTTTTTTCTGCTTCAAGTCGATCTTTAAGAGTCAAGTTCATTTCAATAACAATCGAGTGGTGTTTTCATATCAACGCACTATTTGTTTTAATATGTACAGGTAAATATAAATTACTCGTCATACGTTATCAATAAAATTTATTCAGCTATTGTAGTCAGGTAATTCAATATTCTTTATTGTCCCACGGAACATGTGTAAACACTTCTCAATATTTGAACTGCTTCATGCAACAAAACATTTGAAAAACTTGAAATGAATCCGAATCACAAATCAACATATATTATAAACAAAAATGGGGATGATACACATATTTAATGCAAGTAATTAGTTGAAGGAAGTAAATAGAGTTAAGAAATTTAGTTACAGGGAAATCCTTTTACAAATGGTATTAATGCAATGCTATTGTACGTTAACCCTGTTCAAAGACATGAAGTTTCAAATATGAAGATTTAGAAGAAATAGGTATCAATGGGAGAATTTAACGTACTTTGTTTCAAAAGACAAAAATCAACGTTGTAATATAAACTATTTATTATAATAAAATGTTTAGAGAATTAATTATTCGTTTGAATGCATTGTGTCAGTCTGTGTAAGTGTATATATTTACATTTTAACATTGATCTGTTTTAAAAAAAATACTTGCTCTCATTTTCAAAATGCTGAGCTGGACTTCAAGACTACCTCCAGTTTTAAGAATTCGTAATAGGGCGTGTTGCAAGTATTCAGCGTATGTAGTGCACGTTGAAGATGAAAAGGTTAACACGAACTCATTTGTACTCTGCATTTGTGCTCTGCTCTGGCGGGCAAACTGATCCGGAAGGCCGAAAGGTCTCTCAAGAGCACGTCCCGGCCCGCGAATTTTACGTCTGGCAGAGAGCACGCCTTTTTCTTTCCGCCCCGTGCGCATTGTAATGCCACGGCCATTTCTCTCTCGCCCGCCCCTACTCATCCCGGATGCTGTTGTGGCGTCTGGGTTTACATTGGCGCACACGCCCTCGCGTGTCTGTCTCTGTGAGCCCCCAACGCGCAGCGGGATGCTGTGAAGAAAGAACGAAAGAAAGGCGCGCGTATTGTGTCTTTGTAGGCGGCAATAGCTGCCATTAAGCTTGCTCATTAGATAAACAGTATTTTAAATCATCAAACCCTACCGGTAGTGTATAACATTGAATGTCCTAAAAAGTATGCTGGTTTATTCGTACGATAATACTTCATTCAAATAATTGTGTAATGACAACTTAGAAATACATTCCATTTAAAATGAAATTTTATATCAGAATATTTTATTCTATTTACATGGATAGTATAAATTCGATTTATTATGGCCAATGTTAATTTTGGCCTTCATAGACAAGATGCCGCTTCTAAGTGATCTTCATGGGACATTGATCCCTTGTTTAGTATACGTCAGTTGATGTTGCTGGCGGGTCGTCTAGACAAAGGTACATCACATTCCTCACAGATTGCCCTAAGAGTGAAACTTATGAACTTCAAAAAAATACGAGGCGTTACTTATCATTAAATCAGAAAAGATGTTTTGTTCAATTACGCTTCCAACGTTGACAAGTTGCGTCAAAGGATCTTCCGAGGTACAGCTGGTGCAGTTTTTACTAATGGAATCGGCGACCTTCTAGGCGTGTCCCGATGTTGGGGAAAGCCGACAATTAAACCCCACTCGCAGAGAACAGAGAAACGAGGAGTCTCGCTGGGTTCGAGTGGGGCGGCGACCCGACGCTGAGCGATGTGGGACAGCAGCTGCGGCGGCGGCGGCGGCCGGCCTTCTTCCAGCGGCGCGCCGGTCATCCCACGGAGGCAGATTCCGCGCAGATGGACGCGTTGTTCTCTGTAGTTGCGCACCCTAAACCTCCCCGTCACCCTCCGGCCCACCGGCCCCCGCCCACGCCCCTGACCCGATCCCTCACCGCCACTGCCACACTCGGCGTCCTTGGCTCCAGCGCCGCCCCCATCCCTGGAGCCC
Source organism: Gryllus bimaculatus (assembly GCA_017312745.1). Classification (NCBI taxonomy): domain Eukaryota; kingdom Metazoa; phylum Arthropoda; class Insecta; order Orthoptera; family Gryllidae; genus Gryllus; species Gryllus bimaculatus. The sequence goes on along the minus strand of BOPP01000015.1, from coordinate 4,352,064 downwards.
CGACCTGTCCGTAATCCCACCCAGCCCGCCACCTGGCCAACCCTTCGGATCCACGCCATCCCCAGCCTCCAGCCGCTCCTCACTTTCCTGTCACGCAACGAGCGCACTTTACTTCCAGGGTAAACTAAATCCCGAATCCCAGCTAATCACCGGACACCAGTATCCCCCGGACACCTGTATCCCCGGACACACAATTAGCCTCGGACCCCAGTTATCCCAGGACCCCAGTTACCCCCGTATCCCAGTTTACCTCCGTCTCCCAGTTACCCCCGCGTGTCACAGTTACCCCCGTGTCACAGGTTACCCCCTATCACAGTTACCCCCCGGACCCCAGCTACCCAGGGACCCCAGCTACCCACGGACCCCAGCTACCCACGGACCCCATATATCCCGGGACCCCAGATACCCCCGGACCCCAGCTACTCCCAGTCCTCAGTTACTCCCGTACACCAGTTAATTTCCCAATCACAGTTACTCCGAATTCCAATCACTCCCGAATCACATCCACCCTCGGTCTCCTGCCATCCCTGGACCCCAGCCATGCCAATTACAACGATTTGTCCCATCCCCCGACTCCTGAACTCCCGCCGCCTTTCCACCCAACGCCCATCTTCCCGTCCCACGCCACTACCCACCGCAGCTCCTGTCGTCGGCGCCGTCTGTAGAGAAGCTGTTCGTCATCGCAGCCACGTCCACTCTTTGCGCGGCGCCCTCAGGCTTCAGCTGCCCAGCTGCCGAGCGGCATGATCAGGGCATTTTGCGACATTACGCGCCGCTGAACTTTCGACCCACAAAAAGACCCTCATTTGGCAAATGGAGAGAGAAAAGATGTGAAAGAGGAATCGTGACTGCTCATACTGAGGTTGAAACTCGCTATTGAGTCGATACTGAGAGCCTTACTACTTGTAAACACATGCTGATTCAGTCACCAAGCACATCTTATTTCCTCTGAGGAGAAAGGATATATAGTTTTACTTACCCTTATTTTGTCTGACAGAACTATCAGTTTGTGTAAGCTAAATAAAATGATAATCTTCTTGTCACGAATAACTATTGAAACACAGATGACTCGACTACACGAGAAATCCCTGCAGCGCAATGTGTTTGTACGAATATTTTCTTCTTTATTTACCAGAACTACTTTGATTCTTTCGGATAATAACCATAAGTTAAGGATTGTCATAAAACATACACCTATCATGTTAAAAATTTGAGATAATTCAGTGAATTCCAAAATTTTCTAAATTACTTGCGTGATGATAAAATAAAGAAATAGTGTATACAAGTAATGCATTAGTGAGAGTAGATCAATTAATGTGCATTTGTTGTCACCGTACCAACATTTCGGCCATTTATGTGGCGTCGTGTTGAACAAATTCATTAAATTCCGGGCACAATATCACCATCGGGAATATTTATTTTTTCATTGTGTTTGTTTTCTTACAAAGTAAATCTCGAAATCGTGTTTTTCACTTCTTAAGACCAAGAATTAGTGATTCAGAGACAAATGACCAGTCCTGACTTTCCCACGCTTCCCTGGGAACAGAAGCCATTTTCCTTCTGATCAGAGACATCGCTTCTTCTCGTATTGAGAAAACAATTTGCAGCGTCCTATGCTTTCTCTTCTACCCACATGCATTGCCACACACGACACACACACACACACACACACACACACACACACGTATACAAACACACTGTCGCGCGCGCGTGAGCATTGCGTAGATGTGACGGCGGCGGTGTCCTTTAACTCCGCGAGGTAACTCGCACGTTTGCAGTTAGAAATGAACCGTTGGGTCATGGATTTTCTCACGTGCGTAAGGTCATTAGGTTGGCTTTGTGTCTGCATCAAAGAATCGCTTGTTTCGCCAGTAGTAAAACTCGACTTTTCGTCGTTTGCTTTTCTTTCACACTATGTCGACATTGCTTACAACGGATTCTTCAAACAGAAAAATGTGCCTTTGGAGAAAAGTGCCCTTCAACAGTGGTTTCTACAATTCTCGCTGCAAAACCGATTATGTTTATTGGACACGTATCGTTCCTTGATGTCATCTACAATCATGTACGGCTACAGTTTCACAGCTACATCGTTAATTTTATGAGTATGTGGAAATTATTATTATTGGCAAAACGCTTTATATGAATGAAGCTAGAGTAAAATATATCACGATTTTTTTCACAAGGAGATCAATAAATTCAGCTGTTGACAGAACTGGATCTCGCTTATAAATGGATCCTATATACAAGTCCTTACAAAGCCTGTTATGATACATTGCTTCCTATTAAAATATGACAACAGCGTAAACGATTTTGAGAACCAGTTTCCATTGCTTTCAAAACATTTCTCCAATAACTGTTAGTTAAACTATAGTTAACATGAATAAAATTTGACACCCGCATTAGTATGTAATTAGAAAATATAATATACATGTATTAATGAAAATTAGTTTGTCAATGGTGGTTGGCTGTAGCAATAAATAATTAATCGGAAACTAAAAGTTTTGTGTTCAAAATATGCCTAAGGATGATGTATTTTCTCAGATCATAAGGGCACCTGATAGTGACTATCTCATTGTAGTTGTAGTATCATCCATATCATCGTTCAATATCTAACGGACAGAAAAAATTAGTTATGTAAAAAAAAGAACAGATAAGTTATGCATATTGCTCAGTAGATACTGATAATTTTCTTTCCTGTATCCAAGCCGTGATAAACAGAAAACCAAATATTTCTAAATCATAAATATGTCTCATTGAGAAAGTTAAATATTTCAAAATCATGTGTTTGTAAATTTCATTCAACTTACCTGTGGTCTGACAAAAGTTGAGAAACTCCTTCCTTTAATGTAGACACGAAGTGACTTCACTCCCTCGTTCTGCCCACTAGACAATTAAATGTTAATTGTTTAGCAGTAGAACACAAACCAACCGCAAGACTGAAGTGAGCCCATCCCCACCCCCCAAAAAATAATTTTGGAAACGCGTGCGGCATCGTAGGGAACGCATCAAGCAGGCGAATCGAAAGCGGGAAGCCCGCGACCGCGCCAGGGCGAGACGCCTTCGCACTTTTCCCTTTGTCTCGGATCGCCTCCGCCGAGCACGGAGACGCCGGCAAAGGGTTCATTGAGAACACAGGCGCCGCCATGTGCGACCGCGCCGCGGATTTACTCTCGCTGCCGCGCGCCGAACCGGGACCACCGGAGCGGCAAGGGTGGCTCCGCGCGACAACGAAACTGATGTCACTGCAGTGCCGCAGGCCGGGAGGTCTTAGGCATGCATTTCGACACTGGCTACGTAGCTATATCGAATTCATTCGCTGTCCGGAGGAGAATTTAAGCGACCGGCTGCTTAGATCGCTAGTTTTCCGTGGTTTCTCCGATCAACACCAGACGAATGCCAGAGTAGTTCCCTCACAGACGGGACACGGACCACCCGCGATCTTTCCTTCCTCTTCCTTGCCCTGCCCTCGCCACTTGCTTACACACACCTACTCTCATATGCACTCCATTACCACGCTTGTGGGGCGACAAATCGGGAGCTTAGAGCTTGTGTCATCTGAGGCGGTGCCACGCTGAAGGGGGAGATACCTGGTTGGGGAAATCTCCACAAGGTAACGTAGGTCGGCGCCGGATCTCGCCAGTCAGTGAAGGAAGATCCTCGCCTTCTGCGCGATCAAAACGTGCACTACTCTTACGGGAATAACCACATTAACTGGTGTCACGCCCGGAATCACTAGTCAATCAATTTGGACACTTGGCTCGCGGCGTATGTACGGGTACCTGATTGGGTGAACGACTAGGAATCCTGGGATGCAATGGAGGCGATGCCATTTCTCTTTATCGTTGAGGACATTTGTTCCTTAGGGCTTTCATCTAGCCACAGCTTGTTATCCTTTGCGCATATTCGTTCATATTTTAGACGTTAACACGCTTGCGAGCTCCTCGGATCTCGGGTAAGCTGAAAGCGAGGCCCTCCGCGACAACACATGCATGAGATACAAGATCCATTTTCAAGGCGGGACTCGAACCCGCGACCGTTCGGATCGAAGTGCTGAGTTGGAACAAGCTCTTAGCCATCTCGGCCATCCAGGTGGGCACGGAACTTATAATGGCTAAATAAAAATAATTTTTTCCATGCTGGCTCCCCCACCGGCTACACCCGCCGCCATTGTCCCCTCCGGCGGCCCAGTCTGTCACCTCCGGCGGCCTCGTGCAGTGAGGCAACTCGAGCGCCGCGTGTTATTTAGCGTTTTGGCGGGTTGCGGTGTCGCCCGCGGGCACACGACCGGCGACAAGGACTTCCATTAGAGCGGCCCTCTCAGACTCGGTTCCCGCGGAACGTGAGCCATGGACGGGCGGGCGGACGGACGCTTCAATACTTGCGAAACGAGGTCGCAAAACGTAAGAAAAAGACGAAAAGGGGCGTAGAAATATCGGAGAAGTAGCACGACTTCTTTGCGTTGGCGTTACTGCGTATTGTGGTTTGAGAAGGATTTCAAAATATATGTCAGCGAAACATTTATTCAGGGGGAAAAAACCTGAAATCTTACTCCTCACATTTTAGTGAACTACTGTCAGTGAACTACTTCCAATGTTCTGAAAGGATATTGTTACAGACTACTATTAATTCATAACCGATAATAATTTTCGATTGTTTAGTTTATTAATGAAGCGAATGTGCATCATCCCCTCTGGTAGCGGGTGTACATAATATGCGCTACGATACAGTTCACGGTCATTGTGTTCTGTCTTGGGGCGATAATAATCTGTGCTTACGTGAGAACAGTGGCCGTACTGTGAAGTAATTTGTGTGTTGGTTCCGTTTTGGTTATTTTCTTTCTCTTTTGCTCCATTTTCGAGCGCTGTCATTCACGGATTGAACTTTCACACTTGGTTACGAGCGCACTGTCGTTCACGAACATCCCCTACATCACGTACATCACCGGGTGGCTTTATTCAAAAGTGCATTCGATACATTTCAGTCCGTACATGGTAGATTTTTTGTTATACACTTCTCCCAGGAAAAAATCTCAAGATTTACAAAAAAAGCTCACATACGTAAAGTAATTTGATTTCTATGAATTACCACGACCTACTTCAGTTACTCGCTAAAACATTATGCTCGCATGGGATTTTTTAACATCAAAAAGTGATAAAAGGAGGACAAATCTGTTTTGAATCGACATTTAAAGCGATTATTCCGACTTCAGAACGAACGGTAACAGCAGTTTAAATCCAAGACGTTAACCCCCACTTTCAGTGTCGTCATAACCACGCGATGAGCAGGCATGAGGCAACTGCAACCAAGAGCAAAACGTGCGATCATTCAATTCGCGCTTATACAGATCGCCGCTCCGCCCCGCGAAAAAGCCGCAAAGAAAAGCTCGCGCACAATGCGAGGCGAGGCCGGGCGGACAAGGCGAGGGCTGGCCGGCGGCCGCTTGCCTCCCAGCAAGCCAAGCAGGTGGCCGTGGAACGGCTGGGGCGCGGCGGGAGATAGAAGCCCCGTGAAGCGCCTTTCTCCATAAAGGGAGGCGTGGCTAGTGGCGCTGGGCGGCGGCGGCGCGGCGAAACAGGGCAAGGGGTCGAGCCCTGGTGGACACGCCCTTGCGGGCCCCATTCCCTAGATGTAGACAAGCCCCGGTGTATGTAGACCGGGAGAGGTGGTTCACAACGAGGCGAACTCAGGACATCAACTGACGACACAGCAGTGCTTCTGACCGGGAGGTTCTAGGTTGGAGACCTGACTGTAGCAGGATTTTGAACTCTAGCTAGGCAGATAAGTCGAATTCAGTCGCTGTCTGGAGACGAATTCTAGCGGTTGGCTGCTCTGATCGGTAGTTTTCCGTGGTTCCTTCAATCAAGACCAGCATATTGCCGGAGTAGTACTCTAACAATATTACCAAGCGCTATATTTTCTTCCTCTGCCTAGCCCTATCTTCAACCCTTACTTACACACTCTTACACTTGCATGCATTGCACTGCCACATGTGCCGGGAGACTAGTCGGGAGATTAGAGCTTGTCGTGGCTGCGGCGGTGCCCCGCTCATGGGAAGCACCTGTTTGAGGAAAAGCCCAGCAAGCTGACTTGTAGGTCGGCGTCGGATCTTGCCATCCAGCGGGGAAAGACCCCTGCCGCCACCCGTAATAAAACATGCACTACACACGCGGGACTAATCACCTTAGAAGTTGACGCGCCCGGAATAAATAATCAATCAATCAAATGAATCAGTGTAGATAAAGTGGCGTCTGTGGAGAACACTAAGATTCGCACGCCCCCTTCCCGTTCGGCTAATGTTCACTCTTGTTTACCTGTTCAGAAAAGTAACTTAAATAAATTCAAATTATTTTAAATATTAGTTTAAATGAGTACAACTTTATTCACTTGCGAACAAATAATAATTGCCTATCGAAGACTAAGTTTGGTGCAATTTAAAAAAGTCTCTCGTTAATAATTGTATTTTTTTTTTTTCATTTTTGGAGTAAAAAATTTCTTTTATTTTCATAAGGGGAATCCTAATTGCGCTGTAAGTACTTGCACAGGTTGACCTGAAAACCTTCAGATTACGTTCGTAATGGAAATTCATAAATCCTAGTGCTGTATGCAGTATTCTTAAAGCAAATAAGGTTTTGTTTTTACGTAATACAAAATAGCCATTATTTATTAAGACAGGATTTAACTTCCATTTCTAAATGAAAATCTTTTTCCAGACGATGAATAAAGTATTGAGGAATGGTTTTGTCTAAACGACAGTTATGTCAAGTGTAGTAAACCCATACACGGAGTGCAATGTGCAAGTGAAAGTGATGTTTAAATACGTTATGAAACTGCTTCTTACCTTCACATATTTCTGTTGTATTTGTAACTACGGTCGACAACAGCTTACATTCTTCACATATGTTCCATTAATCATTATGAAAATACTAAACGGAACAGCAATGGCTAATTTATAAGAATGTATCTTTCCTTGCCGTTATGTCACTATCACGATGGAAAGGAATTATACACAGAAAGTTTGACCGTAACAAGAATTCTTTTAAACAAGTAACAGACAAAAAGAGATGAGTTGCATTTGATCTGAAAAAGTTCTTCCGACTTCACAATATGCGTTGTCTCCAAATGCCTTTCTCTCTTTTTAAGTGTTTTCATGTTTCTTGTGAATTTGTACCTTGGATACCATTCACTATATCCCACGGTTCCTTCTACATTTCGTAAGTGCCAGACGTGTTAGAATTTATCCAGTTTTTTTGGTTTGCATAGCTCTGTGAATCGACCACTAGGTGGCACAGTTTCGGCGAGGGAAGAAAACAACAATATACCATTCATAGTATTTGCCGGTTTCTGTTGTCGAGTTTCTGAAAATTGTTGCTTACGTACTTGCAGAGTATGGTAGTGATTCTTTGTTGATTTCTTGACTTAACCGTCATGGGCTGCGGGACACAGTTTTTGAATGTTATAACCTGATTCCTGCGTGCAGATACCATTTATCTTCAGAATTACAAATAGGTTTCCAAATCTTTCTTTTTGCAGATGAATGCATGTCATATTTACAGGTATTCTCACACAGTTTTACATAACGGGTTAAATGTGAACATTATTGCAATAGAAAAAGTAAACGATTCTTGAATTCAACTGATTGACAAGTCACTGCATACTCGTACGTTTACATTTTTTGTTAATTGCACGCGTTATTGTGCTAGCAATTAACAAAGTAATTAATACGCAAAAATTATATGAATATTTTTTTTAGTTTTGGATTTAGATATTTCTACGTACTTGGGATATTGTATCAGAATCTTCAGTTATTTTTTAAGAGGATTCTTGTTTTCAAATACACATTTTCTATAGCCTAAAAATTGACTTCCTACGCACGAGGGCGGAGGATTTATCCCTCTACCCCGAAAACTTCGCGAGGTCCAAGATCGCGACCCGTTCGCAGCAGTTCCGCTTTCACGGGTCTTCCCCTCGCCCATCCCCGGCTTCGACTTCGTCACGTAAGCGCTGGCATTTGCGCTCTCCCTCCGCTGCTCCCCTCCCCTCCCCTCCCCTCCTCCCCCTTCCTCCCCCACCTCTCGCCTCTCCGCGCGCCACCACCCACGCCGCCGCCCCCACCGCCGCCCACTCCGCCGCTGATGCAACGCCCGTCAAATATTTGCTAAATTAATGAGCTTGGCGCACAGCCCCCGGCGCGGCGCCGCTGCTGCGAGGCACAGCTTCCCCTCCCCTCCCCTCCTCCACGGGTTCCGCTTCCAGGCGCCGGCGGCTGTCTGCGTAATAAATATGTCCTCCGGCTGGGAGTCATGGTGCGACGGGAGCGGCTGGCGATTTTTTGTTTCCGGGATTCGCTAAGTGTGGGCCTTGTAGTTGCACCGGCATCGTATTGGATATGAATCTTTTTCTTTTTCTTTTTTTTCTTCTTATTTTTAACCGCGGTTCAAATGCGCAATTGTTATTTTATTTCTTAACTGATACATAATGGATACGTATCTAGTATTTAAATAGAAGAAGTTGTTTTCTGACAAATACACGCACGGACAACACTACAATGCATTTTCGGACACGTTCTGTAATACTACATATTTACTCTCCTTTTAATTCAGGAGTGAAGGCCCAGCTTTTGCCTTTGTGACACTTTCGTAAGACTTTATTCCATGGACAGGTCTCTGTATGTAAGTTGCACTTATAAACCCTGTTAATTAAGTTGATCGTATTTTTTAAAAATTATATTCAGCTAAAAGGTAATGGCAGCGACATGAATACGACATTCTTAAAAATGAGCGTGCACAGTGTACTTAGTTACTTTACCCCAATTTACTTAATGAAATTGATTTCAATAGTTAAGTATATACTTCTACTGAGACAAGACACGATGGAACCGCTAACAAGTTTTTGTTTCCAAGGTTCACTAAGTATGGGAGGCTTAATTCTGTTGACATTTTTTTCAGGAGACTTATTTCAATCATTGGTCACGTTTCTAAATAAGATTTACTTTCAAGTAAGAGAACAAAATATAATGAACTGTTTTTCCTTGAAATATTAGAATGTTTTTACACTACACTCTCTGTCGTCAGCAAAACATTTTACTCTGTCATTGGAACTAGGAATAAATTCTGTTAACATTTTCGTATTACATGAGCAATCCTCTTCTCTTTTCTTAATTTGTAATTTATGTGTAATTAATAATATTGCTTTTAATGTAGAAGCAATAAACTGATTACAGTGTGTACTTGGACCTTTAAAACCTTACTTCAATATTAACAGTTTTGACCTTACATCAAAAATGTAAAAATATTTTACATTTACTTAATATCCCCGATGATGAAGAAAATGGGAATCCATTAGTTTTCAAGGCCTTCCACCAATGATGACACAGCATTAGGTATACAGAAAATTCAAGAATGTTGTCATTCCGTAGTCAAGGAACGTGATCAATCCCAAAACGAGAAACAACCACTTGCATCCGTACTATCCGTGACTGGCTTACTGGCCGTCGACTCACGCCATCCATCAGCCCATTGTCACGTCCGAAACCCTACGACTTCGTACGGACGCTGCAAAAACGCCCAACACAGCACGGGCGTCGTCGTTGGGGAAAAGATGCGGTCATTCTCGCGAGAAGATCTCGCCAAAGAACGAGATCCGAACAATGACTCGCCGGCTATCGTCGCCGGCGCCACGCTGTTTTTGCCCTGGGTGCGGCGCGTTGTTGTGGCTTCGGCCCCGGCTATTGAAAAGCCGGAGATGACTGAAAAAGAGTATTGAGCGTCGTGAAGAGGGGACGGAGTCACAGGAAAAAGAGGTGGTGGCGGAATAGGAAGAGCAAAATCGAAGAGTTGGTTAGCGAGGTATATTAGGATGACGATGTCTTTGGAAGCATGCAGGTGATGGGGGTTGGGGAGTGAATATGAAAAAGATATAGAATAGCGAATGGTATATTGGCATTTGTAAAAATGTTTGAGGTTAATATAGACTTCAATGTAACTTTTGTTAATAATTAATTAATAAACGACAGAATATTGTTGATAATGAGGTGATGATTTCAATCATAACTCGAAAAATATACTACATAAAGAATACATCACATTCAGATGCTTTCGACATTCTCCTCCTCCTCCTCCCCTTCTTCTTCTTCTTCTTCTTCTTCTTCTTCTTCTTCTTCTTCTTCTAGTTTCACATCTCTAACAGCAACAGCAATACCCAATAATGTCCAATGATAATTTATGTGATTATAGGAGACACGTGATCGATTTATCAGTGCCTATCACACCACCATGCCAACGTGTATCCATTCTCACGTGATTCAAAATTACAAAACAGCAAGGAAGTATGCAATTCAAACCCACAATCACTTCAAAGCGGTTCACTATTTTAATTCAAATACCATGACAAATCTACAAACAGCTCTATTGTATATTTCTTCTAGAAAGTTTATAAATATCTATAAACCTCCGGTCAACTTAACGTATTGGAATGCAAAAGGGAGAACATTATAAGATCATAAGCCAGGCAAAAGCACACAGCCATTTGCACGGGCGCGGACATTACCAGAGACAAGCGTATCCGCGTGGGCGGTGAACTCAGCGGGGGCGGCCCCCCCCCCGCAACAAAAAAAAAGCCTCTCGCAATAACGGCGGCAGCGGCGTAAGAAGCGAGTTCTTCGGAGAGCTGGGCAAACGACGGCGGCTTCGCAAAACCACACCAAGGGCCCTGCGCGGCGGCGGCGGCGGGGGCGGCGGCTCGCTTTCTCCCGCGACGGCGCGGAGCGTCGCGACGCCGGGGCGTCCCGCCGCCAGCGCACACTGCGCCCAAACGGGCTAAAACGCCGGCTGTGGAAGAAAAGTGGAAGTAAAAGTTGTTACTTCAAAATGCATAAGTTTTGGGAGATAAACTGAAGTTGAATGGACGGTTTGCGAGAGAAAGTTGTGATGAAATAGCGCGGTTTTGTACTAAGGAGGCTGGAAGCTTATTGAACGATGATATCAAGACAGGAAGTTTGGGGCTAAAGAGTAACAATTGTTCATGAAACTGCATAATGGTATCTGCAGCAAGAAAGGATGAGATATTTTCCAGGTTGTTGGTAGGGCTGCAATATACTCCACTCCTTACCTCTAAAATGAACGTTGACAGTTTGTAAAGGCCGTAAAGCAAAAGAAATCAAGAGAGTGGAAAGAAAACATAGTAGCAAATTATTATTATTATTATTATTATTATTATTATTATTATTATTATTATTATTATTATTATTAATAATAATATTATTATTATTATTACTATTATTATTATGGTTATTAGGAAATAATATTAATACTAATTTTATTGTTTTTTTATAATTTGGGTGGGCGTACAGCTTCTCACACCGTTTCCTCAAGAACATCTATGATTTTTAAAAAATCGTTTCAGGTGAATAAACGAATACGAAAAGATGATTATGAAAGAAGAGCGAACACACACAATCGCGCTTCCTCGTGGTGAATCCCTAACACAGGATATAACTGGCAAATTTCATACTCTCGCTTTAACACCCTCAACTGCCACGGTCTACTTAAATGTATTCTTTTCGTGTTTGATTTTTTTATCTACCGTTCGCATAGGAATCGCAGCAAATGCGGGTGGGTCCGAGCCTTTCGGTGCGGTGTGGACCCACTGTGCGGGCGCGACGGCTCTGGGCGGCGCGGCGCGGACCCTCGCTGCCATTTGCGCGCGATCCATTCTTTCTTCCTCGTGTCGGCTTTCTTCGGCCCGCGACCTTTCGGCTGCAGCCGCAGCCTCCGTGTCTCGTCTCCGCCTGCCTCGCACCGCGCGGTTCCGCTTACGTAAATCTGCGCCGCGACGCACCGTGTTGACGATGACGACCACGACGATGACGAGGACGTCGTGGAGGCCGCCACAGCAGCGTCCCGGTGCAGTACCTCTGACCAGGAGGTCCTACGGTTCCAATCCTGCGGAATTTTCGACGCTCGCTGTATTGTTAGGTCGGATTCAGCCGCTGTCTGAAGGAGAATTCTAGCTGCCGGCTGTTCTGATCGGTAGTTTTCCGTGGTTTCTCCGATCAATACCAGGCTAACACCGGAGTAGTACACTAAAAAAACGGGCTACGGATCGGGGGTGTCCTCATCCTTGCCCCATCCCCACCCCTTACTTGCAATACACTATCGCACATGTCGGGAGACTGGTCGGAAGCTGAGAGCGTGTCCTGCGTGGGGCAGTTCCCCGCGGGTGGGAAATACCTAGTTAGGAAAATTCCCTCCTCGTCCCACTCCCTCAACGAATTCCACTCCTGCTGCCAGTTCAGAAAAATGTTGTTGGGAATCGCACGTGCGAGTAAAGAAAGTCCTGTAATAACATTATCCCTGAGCTCACCAGCGGTATGGATTGCACGCATTCCACAGCAGATGGAGAGGGAGCGGTCAAGGACACTGCGTTGTTATTCTTCGAATGACGAAACTTTCCAATCCGTGCCTGTACCTAAAATTCGTGTATTCGTAGTAATAGTAGTAGTTCTGTCAGTCTTTAACATGGAAAGAATCATATGACGAAGTGATATTAGCCCTTCGCCCGTTCTTAGGGACATGCATGGGCTGAGGCTTGTGTTTAATGTACTGCAACAGAATTTGCCTGAGGATAATTGGAAGAAACTAATAAAGATACTGATCAGAACAATAAGAGCGTAGAAATGTGTGTATCACCCGATCCAGCTCCTTCGTGGGAGTGGAAAATCTGCACCGTCGGGGCTCAATCCTAGGACTTTCCGGTTTACGAAGTTTCAGTTCGTAATTGCGGACTTGCGGACATGCAACTTTATACGCTACTACGTGTTATTAAACTGGATTTTGCCCAAATAAAAGTTAATTCCATTGATCCAGTTTCCTGTCCATGAATTACGGGCTTCGAATGTATTTGTGATTAATGTTCTGAGCATTTATTTTGGTGTCGAGATTCTTGTAGGCATTTTTATATCTCTTATTAGAATGTACACACACAAGCTTCCGATATTTTTGTTCCCAGCTCTGAGTTTTGTAACATGCATTTCGTTTCTTAATTGTGTTAACTTACAATCTTCGGAAGACCAGATAGAAAAAAAACAAACATTTTTTTTCTCTCTACAAAAGACGAAATATCTCAGATAGAGCAGCAGTGGTAGGCGACTTCAGGTCATAATATTTAATACAAGTAACAAAAGGCGTGTCTTGGCGTATCCTGTGTAAATGAAGGATTGACGAAAGTGTTTAGTCTGTTATCGTTGACATATCGTCGCTGTCGAGTCCCATTGTTGGTGTGCTGTTTCTCGTGCGTAAGATGCCGGGGCGAAAGGCCGTTGCGTCCGCTAGCGCAACTTGACAAGATCAGCGGAGCCGGTGAAGCGTGGGTGGCCCAGGCCAAACGCTGGTGACGTGGATTTATCTCCACAAGTTAAATGAAGACGTCGTTTATACTTGTAGCTCTCTCTCTCTCTCTCCTTAAAGAAAGCTGACAGGGAATTGTTGTGGACGTCCAAACGACTGACAGTTGATAAGACTTTGTCGTTGGTATAGATATAAGGATATTTGTTATAAACTTGTTAGTTCAGTCGTCTGCTTTCTAGTCGCTTGCGAAAGTGTGAGGTAACAACTAACGTTCTGTTTTGAACATTAAGTAATTTTGACGTAATATAAAAGCTGTCTCGGAAAGAGCTTCTTCGGCTACCTTTAACTGTCTAGTGTGCAAGTTCCGTTATTACAGCTACCCATTCTTCTCTGCGAACCAATAATTAGTTAATTATTAATGGACGTGATAAATATTGCTCAACTACAAAATAATTATTAGATGTATGATGACCTGCTATGGTATGTGTGAAGAACTGCTCATCGCCGCTAGTATCCATAAACCGTACACTCAGCAAAGCAGTGAGATAGTAAATATATTGCTACAAGTAAACGTTTTCTGTCAAGTCGCTTGCGTCCAGATGTAGGGAGTTCAGTATGATAATGCATCATTACTACTTTTAAAACCTGAATTATATACACTTTTTTTTGTATTTTCTCTTATTTTGTTTTGACACAGAACCTTACGAGTAATTGACGATTTGTATTTCACTCGAAAACAATACTTGCAGCGTTTCCCCACGTGCCGGAAAGGTTTGTTTGTCCACGTGACGCGGCGTGCTGCCCCCTCGAGGCCACTTGCTGCCGGATCCGTTACTTGTATGCAAACAATAGTGGCTGGCGCCCGGTCGTTGCTCAAGAGCCGGAGATGGCGGCGGGGGCGTGGGCGGGGGCGGGGGCGGCGGAGGCTGTGTGAGTACGCGAATGGCACCTGCCGCCCCCCTCCACCGCTGCCCTTGACTCCTAATTGGCCCCTTGCGTCACCACCCCCTGGATTTCGCACCTTCCACGTGCGTGGCGCGTGCTTGCATAGGTGTTGAGGTAGAGAGGTTTTCCGTGTAACATACGATTCTGGAGTTGAAATTGTAGAGAGTGCAATTTGAATGCTGACAATTTGAAAACACGAATGAAATTCACCAGTATTCTTTACGTTCACTTTTTTATTCTTCTACTTATTATTATTATTATTATTATTATTATCATGCATTTATCTTCACGCTAAAGATGTTATGAGTCTAGGCTGTACAGTCTACTCTTGGTTGCGACGATTTTCCTAAGGAGCAGATCTAGGGACTATCAGTTCATCTACAATACAATAATGTGCGTTATGTGGGCTGTTCCAAATGAAGAAAAATCGTGCTCTTCCCAGTCTTTTGAATGAACTGGGAATTTAGGCAAGTTCTGCGGAACAAATCACAAAGCTCCGATACCTATCGGGACGACCTGCGCTTTGACACCCACATTCGGCTGATCACGATTTCCAAACTTAATAATAATATTCCGGTGTACGCTTAGATTTTCTACTTACGATTCATGATTCAGTATTCACATCAGATCATACAAGTGTCTGTTGATTGTACTTGTGATACTTTTCGTTTCCCTTTAAGATAAGTTTTGAAAAAGTGCGAAAACAATTGCCAAAATAAATTTAACTAATTGTCAGCTACTAAACAATAGTGGGGAACAGTAGCTAAAATACTCACATATTGACAACAAGTATTCTAATTCAGCGGAACTAAAAGCAATGGCATACGAGTCATTGTATGCCATTACCTCTAAACATTGAAAATGTATCTCCATAGATGCTTCCTGTAGAACCTGTTAACATTAGTTATTTGTTTATGAAATTGCGATAGACAATTTTTGCAGATTTTGCCAAGGAAATGCACATATTATCACGAATTAAACCACACATCATTTTTTGAACTTTCAAAATAGTGCTGCCTTCAACGTAAAACAGTAGTGAGCAATATAGATACCAGTTTGCTGTCGTATCGCAGTAATTCCATTGTCCTCACGACATGAAAAGGAAATCGTCACGCGCTGGGAGAAAGGACAGACAAATGAAGAAAAATCATTGCCGCGTAGTCACACGATCGGCAGCTGCAGTGGCTGCGTTAGATCATATTCCGTAGAAAGCAGCCTCTCGTAGCGGGAAAAGTGGATTGCTCTCCGTGAAACCGTCTGCGAGCTCCTGGGAAGCTTGCAACTGCACCAGCTAGCGCCCAAGGCCCATTCACAATGTAAACATAAACATAAACATGGCCTTATCATAAAAGTTAGGACTACGTCCACAAGCGGGCTCATTCACAATGCGTTCGCATGAGCATAACACGTAAGACGTTATCTTCAGCTTGCAAGCTTGAAGCTTCTGTGCTTATGCTTAAGTAAGACATAAGGAATGAACCAATCACAGAACGGTAATTAAAAACCGACAATCGAAATTGGAGCGGAGTTGATAGACGAACTAACGCCATAAGTGCCATGGAAACAGTCAATACCTCGAAATCGATTCTCACATCCAACCAGTAGTAAACCAGAATGTCTCACAGCCAATAGAAACTCTTATTTCGCTTACGTTTATGTTAAACATTGCAAATACTTTTAACACTTGCGTGGAAAACCATGCAAATATGAGGGTTTCAAGCGAGTTGACTGCTTTGTTACTTTTGCTTCGTATTCGCTCCTTTTCTACGATCATTCATATCGTTCTCAACTAGCTTCGTTAAAAAGGTTAAAACCAATACGTCAAAGAGCCAAACCCCATTCACTATGTTACTTACGTAACAAACATCTCAATTGGGCAAGAAGAACAAAAAAGCTATAATGCCGATCAAAAAGTCAGTAAATTTTTGATACAGAGGATTCCGTCTCTGTAATTGCCTAGCCCTCACTCGTTAAATTCATTTCCACGAAGACGTTCAAATAAAAAGTTAAAGAACGAAGAGTGAATTTTGAAGTCCTGAAACGGGCTGTACTGGAAAATTTTCAAATTCACGGCCAGCGCTGTGCCGAAGCCTGAGCGTTTTTGTCTCCCGACGCGGGTTCGACACCCGGCGAGGCTCCCGAGTAGAAAGTGCGCGCAGCTACAGGTAATTGGTCGTCTTTTTGCTCGAAGAGCGCATTCCTTCCCTCGTAAAAAATGTGAGCGAGATTTTTTGACCTCGAAGACAAATACAGTGCGAATTTATGGACTTGAATAATTGCGTTTCTAACTTCGCTTTTATGTCCTACAACAAAAGAATAGGAATTTCATTGTTCGGCGTAGACCTGTCATTGTAAAAGGTGTTTCATTTGTTTTCTTAACATTTTTTTACATTGTTGCGTGTTAAAAGTAGGAAATTATCGCGGGTACCGATGATACTATAGTAAGAAAACGGGTGGAATTAAACAGCATTTTTAAATTGTGGAACTGAAGCTGTCCTTACTGGTGGTGAGAAACATTTCATTTTCGAGCTTTTATAAGTCTTCGCGACATAAATTCTTTATATACAGCATTTTATTTACAGCCTCAGACTATTTTACAGCAACTTTTGTTTCAATTGTGTTTGGATTATTACATTTTATGGTTTGACTATTTACACGCTACTATTATTACTGAACGATATTACAAAACAATTTGAAATTCACTAAATTATCAAATTAATTACATTATTTCCCTTTCAAAACTTTGATTACATTTCGAATTTCTCCCATTCAGAATTCGAACCGCCGTCGGGGATTAAGCCCGAATACGCGAGGCATTCCACATCATGCAGATACGCCATTTTCTCCGTTTCCCGCGGCGAATTCCTTTCCAAACATCGGAAGAATAGATTGCGCGCGAGAAAGTGCATCCTCGTTATCTGCGAGCGTTCCGCATGCGCGTCCATAGAGATCGCGGCGGAAGCGGCGCCACGGGGGATTGAGGGGGAGGCCGTTTTTCTGGTCCTCTCGGAATAATCACTTTCTTCCTCGTCCAATTAAATTAATCAGACAAACGGGCGGAGAGGGAGGGGGAGGGGGAAGAAAGCGGCCATGGTCTGGTTGCAGTGCCCGCCTGCCAGCGCGGGGGCGAACCGGACATCCGGTGGAGGACCGCCTCCCACGCCCCTACTTGCTCTGCGCCTCCACCCCCCTCCCCGACACCCTAAACATGATAAACTAGTTGCATGCTATGCTGTCGGTGGAGAAGAAATATGCGATTCCTTCAAAGACGAATACGTAAATACGCAATATGAAATATGCGTAAAAAATATAAAAATACTTCAAAGAGAAATATATAAATACATTCTCCTAGCTTCATTTAGAAATGCATTTTGTACATGAATGTTTTTTTTACTTCTTTGCAAATTTTTCTAATGCTTTGTTGCTAATGAACAGTGTTTGGGTAAATCATTAGTATTTTGGTGTATTATAACAAATTGACATTGTGAGTTAAATATTCGCCCGTTATTTTGTCATATTTCGCTTTCAATTTTTGCCTTCACCCAAGTTTTTTGCTCGCATCGAACCCGTAAGCCAACATTTCGCAAACGGGTGATAACTATAATGTGTAACCGATGCCCGATTGCAATATAATTTTCCTCCTGCAGACTTCCTGCAGAGAAGGATGGAAGTGATGAAATGCGTCTTATTTAGAGATAACATCAAGGGACTGGTATTAATTTTTTTTGAGAGTTGATCTGAGAGTACTCGCAATTATTTAATCTATTCGAGCACAACGCACGTGATGAAGCTAAATTGAAGGAAGGAAAACAGAATAAGAGACAAGTACGTGGTTAATAGGGCCAATGAATTAAGAGTTGATCTAGAAGTATGTGATTGCTTATTAGGTAGCAGATCTACAAATAGCACCGACGGGGCTGAACATACGTGGTGACGTAAATTCTGTACGAACGTTTTTGCGGTTCGTTTAAAAATGAAGAGAGAGACACTTAACTTTCTGACCCATTCACATGGTCTTTCTCACGATCTCATTCTCTCCTCATTGCCCAAGATTAACTGTATTGTCGTTCATTTTCTCTTTTATGCATAATTATAAAAAAATATATTCTATGTTGCCATGTAGTCAATGGAAATGTCAGTTTCACATCCATGCAAAGAATGTTAAGCAAAAATACACATTTCATATTTACTTAAAATAATAATTCTGTATTAGCAAATGAATTTTTTTAACCTACTAAATTATTCAAAATTATGAGTTGTAAATACTCAAAGGTTTTCTCTTCCATTTTGTTTGATGTACCAACTTTTGAAAAAGGAAGTGTTTGAGTGTGTTCTTCGGATAAGATGGTATCAATGTACACGTGAGTATATGGGCTCTCCCGAGATTCCCCGCCCGAGACAGACCCAGCCGCTCTTTCAGCTCGAATGGCTTATTCACACGAGCGTAACCTGCCCAAAAAGGAAACCGCAGGGCGCCACACGTATATCTCTCTTTTACGTGGAGGCATCCTCTCCTCTGGAATTCCTCCCTCTCTCATCACCATTCGTTTTATGTGCGATTTTTACTACTCCGATGTACATCGCAGTGTGGTTTTGGCCGTCTACCAGCGAACGTGCTATAAACCACCATGGTTGTAAAGACGTTATCGAAGTACTTCGAGAATCGCTTTCGCACAATCTTGAATGCGTTTCGTAGAGGACGTACTTTAAACGTTATGTGGTGACGTGAAATGAATGAAGAATGAATAGAGGAGAATCGTAATAGTGATTCATGTTGCGCCAACTGCGTTCAGCTCTGGGACAGCATCGCCGGGGCCTATGCATTGACTCTGACCGGGAGGTCCTGGTTTCGAGTCTCGACAGTGGCGGATTTTGAACGCTTCATACAAAGCTGGGCCAAATTCAGGCGCTTCCGGAGTGGAATTTTAGTGGCCGGCTGCTCTGATCGGTTTTTTACTGTGGTTTATCCATTCAACATCAGGCAAATGAGGGAGCAGTACCCTAACAAACGGACCATGGATCTCACGCTCTCTTTCCTTCCTCTTCCTTGTCTTATCCTCACCCCTTAATTACACATACCCACGCACGTTCTATGCTACCACATGGGGAATCGGACGGGAGCTAAGAGCTTGTTCGGGCAGGGACAGTGTTCCGCTTGGAGGAGATACATGCAAAGGAAAATCTCCACAGCCGACGTATAGATCAACTCCGAATTTCACCATCTAGCGGTGTAGGAACATGCCACCTCCGGCGATAAAACATGCACTACACTTGTGAGAGTTCACGCACTCTGTAACATCAATCAATCAGTCAATCAATCAATCTGTTGCATTTGATTCCAAGCACTTGAAATAGATGCAGTTTCAAATCCTAATCGAGAGAACAAATTCTTAAAGAAAGAAACCAGTCGGGTGGGATTAAGTTTCGCCGCTTTTGCACCAATAATCACTGCCAGTTTCTCCGCGCAACTTCCACTGCTCCACTTTTTGCTACCGGAGGAATCCCACCCCGAACCGAGAAAACTGCGCTTCTTGTGATCTTGAAACTGCTAGGCTTTCAACGATGTTTTCCTTCTGGGTGTTTTTCGCTGTATTTCTTTTCTTTCCGTGCCTTTACTGTCCAAGTTGAAATCTTAGTCTATTGGGATTTTTACAAGCATATTAGTGATATTTTTCCTGCTAGGTAAAATATATATCGAGATACGAATGCTATGATATTTTAGTCGATCAGTTTGTATCTGTCCCTCACTGCTTTTTTTTTGTTCTAGTATCATTAAAAATAGCACTTAAATATTGGGACTAATATATACAGGTTGCTATGGAATATTTACTCTTCTACCCGTAGAGCAATTAGTTTCTCTTATTTTTTAGACATTTTTATATTTATTTTCTCCTGACCTCTATTCCCCCGGTATTCGTCTTTCTTGGGCAATAGCTCTACTAATATATCAATGTGGACAAAATGAAAATCGTTTGGTAAATTGCCTTTCATATATTTTTCTAATAACACGTAGTACTGTTTTCAATTTTCAAGATTTGTTCAATTTCATTTCCTATTTTACTGTGAACCAATAACTTAATTTCAGAACACAGCCACTAAAGTGATTTAATATTTGACAAGAGTTTTCTTAATCCGTGAACAGATAATCTTGAACAGATAATGCTGTTTTCAATTTCGAAGATTAGTTCAAATTCATTTCAGATTTTACTCGTGAACCAATACCTTAATTTGAGAACACAGACACTCAAGTGATTTAGTATTTCACAAAAGAGTTTTCTTGATCTGCGTAGATATTGAGTGAGCTAGTATATATGTTTAAAACTTGATTTCCGTAAGAATAACATCGTCCGGGCTGGTGCATCACTAACGTGAATTCCACAGTTTCCAGGCGGGGGAAAGATTTGAGCCAGCGCGCGCAGGCAGTTGGCGTACACGTAGCGGCACTCTCTCTGCCCCGCAGGCTCTCCAGGTGGAAAGCGAGGTCGCCGAAAATTATTTCAAAACGGCGTCATTAACGCCCGGCCCACGTGTTTTGCCACCTGCTACACGCTCAGTTTGACGCGTTATTCTTCGTACTTCTTGGCTTTGCCATCGGCGGACGCTGTCGGAACTCTGAAAGAATGTTCTCGACTCGAGTTTTATGCGTTCGAAGAGAAACGAGTGTCCAGAAATCGCGAAAAATACTCTGCTTTTGATTTCTTATTCGGAATTAATTGAATGTCTAGTTTTGCACCCCATTGATTTTCCTACAGTCTTCTTTTATCTGTGAAACTGTTATGAAGTGCTAGATACAGTTTTCTCTTCGACGCCCAAGCTAAAGAGGAAAAGATCACCAAACGATACAAAATGGACATTATCTATTCGATGTAGAACATTCTAAGAAATTCTTTCCGTCTACCTTTACAGGAAACAACAACTGATACGTTGTTTCTCTATTCTTAGAAAAAAAATAAGGACTAGCTTCTACTGCGTTCCTGTTTGAAAGGATTACGGAATGTTACTATTTAATGTGCCTAATACATACCTCATAAATTAGTCATTTAAATATCCTGATAAGACACCGCCCAATTTCATAGAATTAATTTATATATTTGCATGCGATTTAAGTTCACTTTTTAATCTTTCTACATTTTTGTAATGAATGGTGGAGTATTATTTGTCCATTAACAGACATCTTCAGAAAGCAAGTTAAATGAAGTTAATACGATAATTTTCGAGCATTTGATCGTGTCATTCAAGAAACAAGCGCCTTTATATCATAGTATGTCTTGATCACATGAATTCATTCAATCAATGACTACAGATTGTGGCCAAGAGTAGTCAATTATTTTATTTTTAGATAAAGTGATATGAATGCAATTGAGGTCTCTTGTGTAAACACACATCTCAATAAAAGTCTCAATCAGCCTCTTTTTAACAATACTCAGGCAGACATGCTGCGTGGGGGATTGTAAAAGATATTACATCACGTAATTAGAATTGCAACGATTTCAATTAATGTATTTGTATAGGTTGTTATTATGTATAAATTTGTATTAGATACTATATTTTAAATTATTATAACAATAATAATAATGGATAAGAAAACCTATTCATAAAGAATGAATGAATGAATGACAATGAATGCGTGTACAATAAATGAAAGACACAAAGTTGAGTTGTGTGAAATTTGTTTAAGCTCCCTCATTGATTGAGTAGTGATTTCGGGAGCGTTAACAGATTAGGTCATTTGTCCCATAAGTGTAGTCATGTTGTTTAAGTGAGATGGCGGTGATCTTCCCCCGCTGGTTGGTGAGATACGACGCCGACTTATCTATCAGCTTAGGGTTTTCCTTAACTAGGTGTCTTTCACCACCAGGACACCGCGCCCGCCGAGACTAGCTCTATGCTACTAACTGGTTTCCAGACATAAGAGATGATGTAGTGAATGTAAGTGTAAGTGTGTGTATGTAAGGGATGAGGACAAGGAAGAGGAAGGCAATATCGCACGCGGTCCGTGGCTCGTATGTTAGGGTACTGCGGCGCCATTCATCTGGTGTTGATCGGAGAAACCACGGAAAACACGACCAGGGCAGCCGGCCGCTATAATTCTCCTCCAGACAGCGGTTGCATTCGACGCAGCTAGCAATCGGAACTCCTCACATCGTCGGGACTCGAACCTAGGATCACTCGGTCAGAGGCAGTGCAGTAACATTAGGTAATACCCTGAGCCTCCTCTCCGGGATTTTAGCTCCCCGAAAAACAAAAAAAATCTCGTTAGTGGTTCCCCAAATATTCACAGAGATGGTCCCTGCCCTAAACCCACCCTTGTGAGCCGCCCTCGCCCACGCACCTTAACGCCCCGTCCGCCCGCCCACACCCCGTGGCGACCAAGTGCGTGGGCGGCGACGCGCGGGCGGGAGGGGGGCGTGGCCGCAGGAAGGCCGCCGCAAGGCCGCGCGCGCCGTCGGAGCGCGAAATCACCGGAGAGAAACGCGCGCAATTTAAATACAGACGAAAGCGAGAGCGCCCCTCTATCCACCCCCTCCCACTCCCCCTTCTCCCGCCCCACGACACGCGTTTCACGGAATTTCTCAAATGCGGGAAAGGAGCCGAGGGTTTACTGCCTATTGTTTGGCGGCCATAAAGGGAAATAGGTCCTGAGACCCCGCGTAGAAACCGCGCGCCTGGACCACTGTGCATCGACACGACGCGACGATGAGCCTTGTGACGGAGTACGTCGATTCGACGTCGTTCACTAGAAAGCATCGCGACTTTCATGCCGTGCGTGTCGCTCAGTTCAGGTTATATCTTTTCACATTTCGATACTTTTTACCTACCTAAAAGCAGTACTAGGTAGTCGTTGATAGTTTTAGTCTTACATGGTATCTCTCATATACATTTTACAGATTATTCTATTTCATCCCATTTATTTTCTCTTTTTGTTCTACTTCGTTAATATTACCTCCTGTCTTTCGAACTCTCTCGCTCTTTCGCTTCTTTTTCTTCTTCTTCTTCTTCTTCTTCTTCTTCTTCTTCTTCTTCTTCTTCTTCTTCTTCTTCTTCCCCCACTTCATTTCTCTGTGTACTGCGCTTGGACCATTGAGCGTATTGGACGGTGAGCTCTGCGTTAAGGCAGTTTGCTTTAGCTCCTTTCGCTCTCGCTTTCCATCGTGGTTTTCGTGATCTGTGCTTTTGTTGTGCGTTGATGTGCGTTTTGATGCGCGTGATGTGCATGATTAACAGCGTGTCGAGCTGTTAATGAATGTTTACGATGAGATAGCCTGAGACGGGTAGTTGTCATCAACATCACTGTAGCAGCTAATTGTACATTCATGTATGATATCCATGCTGTAAACGATGCTTTAGCACGACTAGCTAGCAAAGTTGGCAGTCGTTTCCTGTGCTCTATTTAAGATTTCCTACTTTCCAAAACTATGTGAGAATATTTTTATTGCTTTTAATATAAAAAAGATGCAACATCATACCTTTCAACACGTCTATATTATTTATACTTTATACTTTACCTCTCACGCCCCAAACTTGTATGGATATTTTATATATTTTTCTGAAAATTTACCGTTCAGTTTTGTGTCAGTCTAGCAAAGCGATATTTTTTTAATCAAGTTCATTTCCTCGTAGTACTTACTGTTACTGAAGTAGTATTATTGTTGTGTCAATGGAGTTCGGTTTTGTTAACGGTGTTATGCAATTGAATTAGTTCACTGAAAAGTCATGAAGTTAGATAATGATATTCAAACATTTAAAGCGGTCATCTCTCAGCATGTTTATTATTCCTATGCAATCTTAAACAAAAACATAAAAATGTGAGTTGTTCGGAAAAAAGGTGTGCAGAGCAAGTCTAATAAAGAACTCAGAAACGCACAACGGACCCCGGTCAAATGTTTGGAAAGAGTTCATCAAACACTCCGGGCTCAGCAGGAATATTCTGTTTGCAGTTTGCACGCAGAGCCTGTCTGAACGATTTGCTTTCTGCTTGAGAAATGGGGTCGAGTGTGATGCTGTGGTATGAAGTCTCTAAGACTGCGTCTAGTTTGTGAACTCTCAGTTAACGCTATCGTAGATACCCTTGCCGAAATGGAGTCTGATGTAATTTTTAAACTGGACGAGCTTTGCTTTCGCGACTATAAATGATAGACTTAATTTGAATGTTACACATTAGAAATAAATTTAGTGTGTAGTAGTATTTCACGTCTGTAAAGGGATTTGTAAAATCTCTACACAGTGTTTGCGTAATACTATATTATTCGGATCATTTTTTTTCATTAAAACACGTGTGAGTACGAGCAAAGAGAAAGGGGAAAAATCTTATTTACGGTCGTATGACTTGCAATCTAGTAGGATAATTTCCAGACGGAGGGTACAAATTAGAACAATTTCGCCAAGTCTCTCGCAGACTGCCGCAGGTGGCGTTCTAAATTTCAACCACGCACAATCACTAGCAGGGGGCAGCCGTTTGCGAGACACACGCCGAACGTCGTGACCCAGAAAGCGCGGTCACATGTCCGCGGACAATCGCTCCCCATATTTCCAGCATTGAGCAACGGAATCGCGATTTTTCAATCGCGTCGCGAGCGTGCTGCGGAGGCGGTGTTCCACAAGGTGGGACGGCGCGGCGCGTGTGGCAACGCGGGTGGCGCGGGCGGGTCTCCCGCGCCCGCGGCGGGCGTCGAGGAACCAAGTGGAAATTGACAGGGCGTGGCCCAGCCCATGAGGAGGAGGGGAGGGTGGGAGGAGGAAGAAGGGCGCGGTGGGGGCGGAGGTCAGCGCCGCCGTCGCCTTCACCCAGATTTCACGCGAGCGCCCAGCTCCGGCGCGTGGCTCGTTAACGGGGGTCACTATCGCGCAAGAAAAATCTGTGATTTGTTTCAATTGGCATATTTTGGTGGGAGGGTGTTCTGTGCGGTCGTGGGGATCAAGGAGATCGTTTGCGAAGAAATTAGGTTTCGAGATAAATCTACGAAATTACGGACTGTCTTAGCTAATTCAACTACCGTAGCTACGTTATTTCAATATTAATAATAAATTCCTTCGTTCAGTGTTGGGTAAGTTCGAATCAACACAAAGGCCGTTCATTTATTGCTTAGTATCGGGTTCTAAATATTCAGTGTTAATAGAGTGTTTGATCATGATATAATGTTCTCGTCAAAATTATTTTACATATCATTTTTAACTCTCTTCAATGATGAGTTAATGGAAGTAAATACACAGATAAAATTTGTACAGCACAATTAACTTCATTTGAGGATTCTTCGATGAAATTCCCATTATATGACACCATACGTTAATTACCTACTACGAAGTGGAAATACTTTCTGTAACAAAAATGTGCGTTCAGTTCACAAAAAATTGAAACGATAGAAAACAATAGGCGATAAAAACAGCTAAGTTCGCAATATTATGTTACAGCACACATATTAAAGGTTTTCTTGTTACACATATTACAGGTTTCCTTATTGTGTAGACCGCTACTTTTCAGCTTATCCTGGAACATACAGCATTCTCGAATTTACGACAATAGCCTTTTGAACCATTCCACGTATAGCTTAACGATAAACACACAACATGCGGCTGCGGCATTAGGCGCGTGAGACGGGAATTACACGCGAATGAAGCGGCGGCGGCTGCAGCCGCTTTGCCGACTCCGCCGCGCCGCCGCCGATCACAGCGCCCTCGTGCGATTGGGCAACGCGACCTCTGCGCGCCGCC
>BOPP01000015.1:4263607-4317953 GCA_017312745.1 Gryllus bimaculatus | reverse complement strand
GCCCGCTCGTAAAGAATCGGTGCATGTCGTTGTGGTCGTTGCCTCTAAATCTTACCTCTATCCAGTTCAGCTGCGTGTTTCTTCGATTAGCAATGCCACACGACAAATCTTAAAATTTATGGCCGGACATTGCAAATTTAGTGTTGAAAAATTGATTTGTTATATCACGCATTATGAATGCTACGGAGAAATATATTTCAGATTTTCTTGATGAAACACTTTTCAGAACTTTACGGATAATTTTGGCAAAAGAGATTAGAAAAATGGCATCAAAACAATGAATATTTTCAAAAACTAAATTACTTACACTGATTTTTTAATTAAAGTTTCAGTAATATCGTATTCCAATCATTTGCAACAAACATGACCTCCCCACTTTTTGTGAAAATATTTGGTCAAATAAATGAGGATATCATAATGAAATCTCTCGCGAATTAGTTTCGTCCAACACAAATTTCTCATGAATTGACAGGGAGTAATTAGCCAGAGGTGGATGTAGAAAAATTACTCTAAGAAGAGAAACGTTTAACTGATTGCGTTCGAAATTAATGTCATGTCGGGTGAGTCACCTGCAAACGAATTGAGCGCAAGGAATCTTGTTGCCAGATGTACCCAAGTAGTAGCTGTCAATTGAGTCCCACCTTACATGAATATCCATGGACCTAGGATGATAGCTGGTACATATCCTGACGTTCACGCACCAGTCCCCGAAATTCGAGCTTATTCTCGGGTGGCGTCGACCAGCACGTGACGCCAACAGATCCGTGCTCTTGGCAGTGTCCTCCTTTGTTTCGAGAGCTGCTCCCTGGCGGCGGTGCGTTGGCGCGCGTCGTAGAGAACATCGTTAAGTGCAGCGATGCAGCGCTTTTAGACTTCCTCATGACGAAGACGTCCAAGCGCTGTCGCCGAGGTTGCTGCTGCCGCTATTCATAATAACGGCGCTCTCACCCCACTCGTTTTAGCTTCTCTCCCGACCTTTCTGCTTACAATAGACACTACTGTTTCTGATTTTTTTCAGTGACGTGATTATAGCCCTCCATAGTCGTTGTATTTATTAAAACCCCACATCATAGCAGCATTTATCTTAGCAAAACTGCTAGCTTTTATTATCAGATTCTAACTACGAATAAATCTGACTTCCATGTTTCAAACAATACTTAACATGGTTTTCAGATTTTTCGTAACTCACAGACAAACGCGCCTCGTCAATTCATATTCTGTTATAAAATGACTATGCGTTTAATTTTTGTTTAGATGTGAACTCGGAACTTCTCCGTTCATTCAATACGTAAGTCTCCAGTGAAGATCCATAATTGACAATCTTTCGTTTACAGTCGGACAATACATTTCTAGTGTTCGTCAAGAAACTCTTAATAAAATCTTCTGGTATTAAAGCATTTAGTTAATCCGTTAGAATATGTCAATAATTGCAATTGCCATCTCTGCTACTGCTATGCTGTCGACAAATCCAAAGAGTACAAAACTGAATAACAATATAATTGTACCTGCAATTACATTATCCAAACTCATCACAAATGCCCTTCTGACGATACAGACGCCAAGGTAATTAGGAATAGATTATATTAATAACAAAAATTGTGACTACCTACTATTTCAGTGGTAAGGCCAACAGCCGTAGTGGTTCAGCTCCTCACAGATTTAACTGCCATCACTTTTGTGGCCTATAAAGGCAACGCCATTCCGACGCTTCCAACTCTGGGCGTGATAACACCTGGCCAAAAGCACCTACTCTCTCGCGCCCACCTTTTCCTCTCTGAGCCGCCCCGCGGCCGGAATCTGCCCGCTCACTCTCGGGCAGCCGTCCGCCTCAAATGGTCGTCTAACGAGGGGGCAGCGGCTCTTCTCGTAACGAGCTTCGCAGCGCCGCGCGGCCCAAGCGGCGATCTCTACTACTAATGAGCGACGCGACCGCGTGTCATCCGTCCGTCGGACGGTCCATCTCGCTTGCGAGGAGCGTCTCGACACTTTCGTCTTTCGCCGGTGCGGCTGGCGGGACGTCCGTTGGTTGGTACGTCGGTTGCGGTGAGCCATGTACTATTAGTTGGTGTTGCATTTTTACAAAATGCGGGCAAGTCATGATTCTTTCAAATTACTAGTATGCGATTGTTATTGCCGACTAGTATGGCCGAGGTGGTTAGAGCGTGTGCTGACTCAGCCAGACGGTCTGGTGGGTCGCGGATTCGAGTCCCGCCGTGGGCATGGTTATTTGCCCGTTGTCGTTCATGTATGTGTTTTGTCGCGGACCTCGGACCGAGGGAGCCACATGTTTGTCTTGTGTAAAAATTAATGTGTGTCCTCATGAGGGACATAGCGGCACGGATAAGCGATATCGGTATCCTCATAAAATCATAAAATCTGTCATAAAATTTAATTGAAATATAAGTGTATCATTCGATCGTTCCGTTGTTCTATCCATCACCAATCGGTCCCTCCGTCGGGCGGTTGGTCGACTGGTCCGTTGGCCAGTCATTGCGTTGATCGTGCGTTCCATTACTCGGTCGGGCGATCTGAAGTTGGGTGATCGGTATTCTGGTCGGTCATGTCCGGTCGGTCTCGTTCGGTCTGTCGGTCAAGTTCGGTCGGTCAGGTTAGGTCGGTCGTTCGGTCAGGCTAGGTCGGTTGGTCGGTCGGTTGGTCGGTCGGTTGGTCGGTCGGTTGGTCGGTCGGTTGGTCGGTCGGTCGGTCGGTCGGTCGGTCGGTCGGTCGGTCGGTCGGTCGTACGGTCGGCCGCTCGGATCTCTCCATTGATCGTTCCACGTGTCAGTCCGCCCATCTCCCCACCGGCGAGTTCGTCGGTCCATCGTGCAGGCTGACGGTCTGTCCGCCTCTGCGTCCGTGCCACATTCCCTCGCGGCCTCCTGCAATCTGCGTCAGGTGGCGCAGAAGGAGGAGAAATTGCTGCAGGCGGACGTTGACTCGCGGGCGAAGGCGAGGGCGCCGAAACCCAAACAGAAACGACTTTCTCGGTAACAAGGGCGGCCGCTCCAGAGGTGCGTGAATATGCAGATGTGCGCTTGCCGGCATTGGGCTGCCGGTTTAGGAAAGTGTGAAGTTGTTATTTCCCCATGAATATGGAGTGAGATGCACTATCCCGTACGTTCCGAACAAGGCTGTAAGTTATTCCTGAGGCCTGTGTTTTTGTGGAGATTTGTATCGAAGAGACGTGTTTTGTTTTGTTTCTCTTGACCTTGCACCTTGAAAGTTGAGAAAAATTGCCGATGCTCGCATTTTGATTCTTTCCAATATCTTCAACCGCGCAAAGATTTGACGTACTAATTTCGTTTTTATAAAGCTCAAAAACAGTTTTAATTTTGTAGAGCATTCTAAAGAAATCAATAAAGTCTTATTTAATAAAATTTTTTTCATAATTGACCCAATAATAAGATTCAGCGAACCAGAGTTCTAATATATAAGGTTGAAAGAAAGATGTCTGAGTATATCATTCCAATGTACTGATTTAAAACCTATACGGCGAGCAAGAAAGTACGGGGGCAGTTGTGAGATTAATGCTAAATATGCCCAAACATATTCAATATACACACTGCAATACTAACGCGCAATATATTTCTTTGAACTTCCTTTGGTGTATCCAACTCCTTTAGGAGTTTGTGAGTGACATTGAACGTGAAATACCACCGTTCGTGACCGACGATATGAATCTTTGAGAAAAGATTTAGCATAATGAAGAGCAAATTTTCCTTGTTTAAAACACTCCCCATTGCCGGCCTTGATGTCCGAGGTCGCGAAGTCTGAAGGGCCATATCTGCCTCGGCTCCAAGGGTCGTGGATTCGAATCCCGCCTCGGGCGTAGATGTCTGTGTTCGTATTGTCCTTACGTGTGCTTCCTACTGTTCACCTACAGTTAAAATAATCAGAGTGGTCGCTGCATGTCCATGTTGTTGAAAAGCGACCTTAAAAAAGAAGCTCCCTATTCTTTGAAGTGCATCTCTCGGGACATGCGGCTTACTCGTACGTTTTGTTATTTAAAGTCGCAAAAACTTCTAGGTCATTAGCGACCACTATTGCGTGTAACGGTATGGTAACTGTTAGGATGACACGATTTGATGATGTTACGGTGTGAAAGGGTGAACGCAAATACAACCATGCCCGAGGCGGGACTCGTACCCGCGATCCTTCGGTCCGAGATCACTACGGCACTCCTGCCTTAGCGATCTCTGCCGTCCGGACCGGCACTCGTCCGTCGTGTTGCGCAAGCGCAGAGAAGCGCAGGCGCTGCGCGGCCGCGTATGGCACCGGCGAGGCCAACCAGCGAGCTCTCGACGGGGCTCGGCGCTGCCCGGGCGCCCGCAACCGCCGCAGCGCAGCAGCTCCAGCGCCGCTTGGGCACAAGGCCGCTGTGTGCGTTCAGGAGCAAGCGAGCGAGCGCATGTGTGTGCTGGACGTGTGTAGGCTAATGGGTGACCCGGTGACGACAGAAACCTGATTTGTTAGAGGTACACGCCTCTTTGAAGGAGGAGCGCGTGGTGTGTTTGATGGGAAAACGTAGGGATGTCGCAGGGGGGCGATTCTGAAAACAAGGCGATGTTTAGTAGCCCGAAAAGTAGGTTATTTTAACACGTCGTCTTAGTCTAATAGCTTCTTACATAAATGGCTTTGAGTGTAGTTTTAATTTTTGCCTTACATTCATATGTTATCTGTGTCTCTGTCTCTCCTTTTCTCCTTTGCTCTCTCTTTCAAAGAAAATATTTCTTTGTCAATATGTAAATAGAAGTTGCCTTTTTATTTATTATTTTTTTTACATAAGTAAAGTTGTTGTGCTATCTTCCACTTTAACTTCACAGTTTTTCTTCTCAACACTTTTATTCCCTTTCATTACAATATTTTTGTCTATCCGCACAATTAAAATGTTACTTTCCTTTGTAACATTACATTACATTATTATTTTTCTCAAAGAGATAAAATAACAATTATTACATATTATAATATGTAATTTTATATACAATATTATGTTATATTTCAGTACAATTTATAATAATTATACATAAATCTCTAACCGATATAACTATTAGTATTAAAAATTGTGAATACAGTACTGCTGAAAAACGCAGTTACTATTTATGAGCCGTATAAGCGCTTATTGCTGTTCTAAACACCCTTCAATTCGCATCTTTCACGTCCTAATCTGAAGAATCCATCCGGCTCGTAAATACAGCCATCGCGCGCCTCAAGCACCCACTTGCGCGTGCGTTCGAGAACAATCGGAGGGCAACGGCCGGCGCTCCGTTGACAAGCGGAGCACGCGTCGGGTTTTTGCGTCCGTCCCCGAGCGGCGGAGGTAATTTTGCGCGCACACAAAGCGCTGGCTGGCGTCGGGCGACGGGTGGCGGCTGTGAGCGGCGCGGGGCGCTGGGCGCTGGGCGCGCGCGCCGTCGCCCACAATGAGGCGCGCGGTGGGCGACCTTTCGCGTTCGCCGAGTCATCGAGGGCGGAGCGGAAAGGAGCTGAAAGGGCGGCGCTGGTGGGCGCAGCAGTGAAGGCCTTGCATTCCTCCGCGGGTTCGCGGCGTGGAGCTGAAACGGTGATGATGGTGTTGGCGGTGATGTTGGTGTTGGCGGTGATGTTGGTGACGGCGGTGATGTTGGTGTCGGCGGTGATGTTGGTGTCGGCGGTGATGTCCGCGGTGATGTTGGTGTTGGCGATGATGTCGATGATGTTGGTAACAGTGGTGATGTTGGTAATGGTGGCGATGTTGATATCGGCGGCGTTGTTGGTGTTGACAGTAATGTTAGCGGTGATGTTGGTGTTAGCGGTGTTGTGGATGTCGGCGGTGATGTTAATATTGGCGGTTATAGTGTTCACAATGGTGGTAGTGGTGATGGTGGTGATTGGAATCGCAGCAGCCGGGGCCTTGCATACCTCTGCACAAGTGCTGCCCTGAGACGAGATGAGGTGCACGGACATTCCTGGGTGTAGCAAGGTACCCATGCACTGGGCGTTGCGCGCTGTGATATAAAGACCAGTTATATCGACCATTATACGTTCGCTAATTGGAGCTCCAACCTCTAACGTTCATGTTAATGTAAATTTTATTCTTTTTTATTTCGTTCTTCAATTTGTTTCTCTTTTTTTCTTTAACGAACTCTTATTTGACTTCATGCTTGTATATTGTCGTCTTATTTCAATTATCATCGTATCCGTTATCTTTACTTTTTTCATCTATCACATACTGGAAAGAATGTTGAACAACCCAAGAATGTGTCACTGGCAGTTATAAAATTATTAATAATGATTTGCTTTTAGTTATGGGGTACCTACATGGGAGATTGCTTTTGTGCGCACGGTTCAACCACAAGATTAACATTTTCGTAATCGCCACCATAGCTGTTTACGAAAACTTCAATATTTAAATTCGCTAATTCGAATAATGGTCAAAAATGTTTCGCCTTTGTATACAAAACGCATATAGGAATAAAGTTGCTTAAGTTGAAATTGTATAGTCTTTATTCTCTTACGTCATGTTCGCTACAAAGGCGAGAGGGTCATCCTTTCTTTCCAAGAGAGAGCTCGAAGATCTTGTCAGGATGTGAATGCCCATTAACCTGCCTATTAATGTCAGTTTGCTTATCTTTAATAGCGTTAAATTTACGGCTGAGATGAAATTCTTTTTTTTTTTTGATATTTCTCCTTCGGTTAAATTATTTGCAAAATGTAGCAATATACAGCAACAACAAATATAGCAATAATGTCAGAACAAAATTCTAAGAAAAGAACGTGTGGTCAACATCTAAAAAATAATTTTCAGTTAGGTTTGAAATTTCTCACATTCTTACTACGCTTTTAGAATTACTCGAAACAACACTTCTGACTAAATTGATGAATAAATTGATTATTTCATTCTCAATAGTTCATGTAAACTTTTCGTAGAATATTACTCGAGATGTACTTCCTAGAAAATTCAAATAAAAATGTTTTTAAATAGTACTAATAATTTAGTAAAGATTGTGTGTAATTGACCTTCAGATAACTTGTCGGTATTTCATGTAAGACAATGAAAATACGTGCAGAACCTTGAGAATATTGTATCGTTCGTTGTCATAAATTATTTTTTGAGCCGGAAATAATTATATTTTACATGATGAACTTTCAAGTTGATTCCGAATCTCTCTTATTCCTGACAAGCGCGTATCGTCGCCCGCAACACATCTGACATTTTAGGGAAACAAGTGGCGTCTCAAGTGACATGGAGGACCACGGAAGTAGCGGTTGCATCACCACGAGCCCATTCAAAAAGCAATTTGGCAGGCCCGCCTTTCGCAGGTGACGGCAGGTGGCAGCCGCTTCCGGCTGTGGACGGGCGCAGGCGGAGGCGGCAAAGGTCGTAAATAGCGCCCCGGCGCGGCGCTTGCATCAGCGCCCCTGACATTCGGCGGCGCATCACACGCGAGCGGCGACGGAACAAAAGGGGCCGTGACCCCCCTCCCCCGCCCCGCCCGCGAACACTCTTCCGCCCTCGTCCCTCGCCGCATCCACCTCCGGCACGCCTGTGTCCCTGTCCCCACTCGTCTCTACTTTCGCCCTAGCCTCTACCCTTGTCCCTATGCATCTTTCGTCGTCTGTGCTTCCGCCCCCAACAAAGCCTCCGCTCCCGCCTCCACCCCTCCTCCGCTTCCACCCTTGTCCACGTCCACCTCCGGAACGCCTATGTCCCTGTCCCATCCCCGTCTCTGTTTCCGGCCTTGCCTCTACCGTGCCCCTACCCTTGTCCGTATCTCAGGTCGTCCCCCGTATCAACCACCGTCTTTGCCTCTGACTGCACATTCGTCCCACCTCTGCTTGTGTGTCCGCCTCCACCCCGCTACCGGTATGCTATTTGCCCTACCATCGGCAAGCAGTGTTTTCCTCAACCAGGCTCCGCCCCAGCCGTGACAAGCTGTAAGCTCCCAGCATGTTAGAGCACCCGGCTGCTGGAATTCTCCAGACAGTGACAGAGGCGCCAGTTCTGAGGCACTTCTCTCGGTTTTTAATCTGCAGAAAGGAAATGTCTTTAATTAATTAGGGTGAGGAAATGGTACTCAATTTTTTTAAAAACTGGAAATAGAAACCATATATTTAATGGATTTATTATACCAGTACTACCAGTCTTAAGTAATTAAGTATCTCTTGCGTTCTTCTTTTCGAAAACTTGCATACTTCTTTGAAATATTATATGCGTTTATTAAAGCCAACAATGTCTTAATGACTATTTTATAGCACTGAATACAAACTAATTTGAATGGGTTTTAATGGTTGTTATGTTTATTCTATTTATTTTTCCTACGCTCCACAGGATTCAGTATTCATATGCGATGCAATTATTGCAGGGAATTATGAGGAAGCATACAAACAAATGATTTGCTTGGATTGCTTCGCGCCTGTCTTTGAAGTGCAAAAGGAATTCCTCTGTGCGTAACACTTGTAAAAGCCTAATAAAAGTAGAAAGTCATGAAAGTGACTATGCGAATTTCAATATACTGAGCCCCATTCGCACGACCAGCTCTCAGAGACTTTTCTCTCTATATTTCGTCCAATGTGCGTTCTATTAAGCGTCGACCCGCGGTTGGCCGTTGGTCCGAACACCTGTTGGTACCGACGAGAGGCTAGCTTTATGAACAGCAATTGCCAGTCATCGCATGTGGTCAATGTAAGGAGGAAAGCTGTAATCGTACAGAAAGGACAAGTGCTCAGAATACGAAACAAAATCATAATGAACACACTTTATTTTGCAAGTTGTGTCTGACCGAATACCACTTCGAATAGTTAGTTGTATCTGTAGTTAATTCGAATAGTTAATTTCATCTCTACAATATATCTTGTTTGTATCCGAAATTATGTTGAAAGGTTGTTCTTCAATTGCATGCTCTTCCCACATTTCTATATCGAATCATATGAAGTAATGACGAATCTTTTATAGTGTATACATTTACCTGATTCATAGAGAAGATTTACTTCTTATTCGTGTAAAAATAGGAAATTAAAGCGTACTGGTTAAATAAAGCTAAGATTTAAAAATATAATTTATAATGTTATTAAACGAGCGGAAGGATTTAGCCTTTAGTACTCTTGAAAATGTAATATTGGACCAGAAAGACTTTCCCCTTCCCCCCTTTCTCCATTACCATCGACCGTTTTGCCGGGGTTAGTACTGTTCAGGTGGAGAAGGTGGGCTTCAGAAACCTTCTGCTCCGCTACTTTTTGCGCATGCGTATTGTCGCGGTTTTTTTTCTTTTTTTGTCTCGAATTGGTCATCTTAGGACCACGCGAACGTGCAATTGTAGCCATCGAGGCCCAGTCATGCTTAGAGGTAAGTGTACGTGAGTATTTTTGGTAGGCGATGATCAGTGTTTCTATTTTTACGCCCCAAGATTGTTAGCCCCTGGAAGATGAGGTATGCAGTGATGATGATGGAGGTTGAATGGACACTTGTAAAACTACAGACACATACAAACATCCATGCCCCCGGCGGGCTTCGCTCCCGCGACCCTTCAGGCACGAGGCAGCTACGGCTCTTGATCCTTAGCGACCTCTGCTATCCGTTTCCGGATCGAGATTTTATATTATTTTTAAAATTATCCAGCTAAAGGACGAAGACAGGATGAACTGCGGGTCGCCATTTCTTAGCGCTTCGTCTCGGACCCTCACCTCAACTGAGGGCAACGCCCCCCTCGCCTTTACGACGCCTCCCTCGGGGTCAAAAGGGCTCCTCTTCAAAGCCCCGGCGCTTGTGGCCCATCCCTGCTTTCTCTACGCACATGTCCCCACAAATATCTACTTCAGTATGCACTCACTTTCTTGAATGCCATTCAAATTTTCATTTTGCTAACCTTTTCTTGTTTGTTTCAGGTAAGTGTCTGCATTCTCTTCGAACGGAGAGCTGTTGATAGCTGTAATGTAAGTAGTTTTGCATGTACACTCCATTTTCACGAGGAAAGTAGAAGGGAATGGGAAGTGTGGGCAGTGAAATATTTCACAATCTTATCCGTTTGGCTTTCGCGTATCAGCGTTTTATTAGCTTCTTTCATCTACAATCGGTGTCTCGAGTATCTAATGCCCGATGGAAAGCGGGGGGATAATTTTCATTTACACGGCGTCGCCGTCGTCCCTACCTGAGGCTCTGCTGACGTCTTCCGCGAAATTTGTTATACTTGGCGGGTCAAGTGTCAAATGGCCTCTGGCGGAGAGTGAGTCC
Source organism: Gryllus bimaculatus (assembly GCA_017312745.1). Classification (NCBI taxonomy): domain Eukaryota; kingdom Metazoa; phylum Arthropoda; class Insecta; order Orthoptera; family Gryllidae; genus Gryllus; species Gryllus bimaculatus. Next base: position 4,307,746 of record BOPP01000015.1, on the reverse strand, counting down.
CTCAATAAATTTCCTGTGTAGCATTCACATCACGTCATAGTCCAAAGCTGCTGATGTTTCAGTACAATAACCATTGGAGAGAGAAGAGGTTGTTACGACTTCAGAAGTTAATAGTATCTTAGTGAAAGTAAAGAGTTCGAAAATAATTCAAAAACGCCAATATAAATAACTGGTGAACACTCACGGCACACTAATTTTGTATTGATGAATTTACAGACTATTTATAACTATAACTCAAATATTAAGAAAGTTCCAGTATCAGACGACAGCATCATCATCGAACTACCCGAAAAACATCGATTTAGGGTCAACAAACTTTAACATTGCCCTCTGAAAGAACTTCTGCATTAATTTTTTAATGATTTCGTAACGTATGTCATGAATATTATGTTAGCACTAAACGATCCATGCTAATATTCCTTTACTCGTACATAAAGTTCCCTAACGCTAATTAAAACGGCCACAAAATTTCGAAGAACATAATTTTATTAGGAATTGAGAAAATTATGAATGATGTTTACTATTTCCTCCAACGCAATGATCAATTATTAACATTAAGCCATACGTAGAATTTGAAATTTCTCATTGTGGACACAGATCCGCGAAAAGTATTGGCACAATGTAGGTCAGTGTTCAAACAAAAGTCTATTTTTGCAACAACATTCGAGGAACTGGGACATGGAACATCACAGCAAGTTCACAGGAAATATAAACCATAAAACTAATTCCAGCCCAGAAATATTTTTAACACTCAGTCTCTTTTACATCATTTTATGAATACATGAATGGAAAATATTTCAACCACAAGAAATATAAATGGTTTATTTGAATTCCCTATCTAAAAACAGCCTTGCTGCCGGGTATCAACAGTTCTTCAGAGCCGTCTGACCTACTGCGCCGTGAGCGAAGCACGGCTGAGCCGCGGGGTCGGAGGACAACCGCGTCCATAAATTCCCCGCCTCACGACAGCACGGGCGTCTTGTTCTTCTCCTCGCGCGTAAATCCGCACGTGCGTGCGCGTGAGCATCACGCTTCCTCGTGCGTGGTTACGCGGAGTGGGCCGTGACGCGGAGGTTTCGACGGCGCGCGCAAAGGTCAGCGGGGCTCGCGTAACGCTTCCCCCCTCGGGGCGGCCCGGCGGCGGCAGTGGCTGCGGGTGTGTGGGAGGTCTGGTGGCGGGACGCGACCCGCGTCCGCACGCGCTTTGAACCTGCCGACGACGCAAGCAACTGCCCGCCGACGCCGGCGCTGCAGGTGTCCGCGACGGCGGAATCTGTCTGAGAGGACAGTGGGTGACCTCCGGCTAGCCCAGACGCCCGAGATCGTAAAGGTGGACGCGTCTTGGGAGATTTCGGTTGAAAGGGTCGTGGGTGCGTTTGTTTGATTGATTAGTCATTCCGGGCGCGTCAACAGATAGTCATTAATCCCGTAAGTGTAGTGCATGTTTTCTCTAGACGTGGCTGTGATCTTCCTCCGCTGGATGATGAAATCCGGCATCGACCTACCGACAGCTAACGGAGTTTCCCTAACCAGGTATCTCCCACCAGCTGGGACAAGTTCTGCGCTCTAGACCTGTCTTCCGACATGAGTGTTCCTATAGTGGATGTAAATATATGTGCAAGTAAGTAAGGGCTGAGGATAGGTCAAGGAATACGAAGGAAAGATTGCCCCAAACCGATAATTTGTAGTCAACACGAGCCTAAGAGGTACGTCGGGGCTTTGAAGATGCTGGCTGTATCTAACGAACATGGATCTAGGAGGTACTGTCACCTTCCAAGGATGGGCAAGAACACGTTCCGACAAAAAGTATTAGAAACATTGTAGCGGGGGGTGCGGGAGACCAGTGAGAACTCGGGGCGGGCGAGTCTTTGTAAAGCCCACAAAAGGCTAAAGAGCGATCGGATCAAGATAGAAAGATTCACCACGAATCGAAAAAAACGGAGCGGTTTCAATTACGAGGAAAGATCCCATGTCCGTACTGACTCTTTTTTGTTAAAAAAAATCTCCAGAGTGTTCATTTTAGTATTAATAAAATCCTCATTGGTATCTGTTGAAGCAAAAATGGACAAGAACATTAGTTTTATCACTTTACTGAAAATGAACTAGATCTAAATTTGTCATTTGTACAATGTTTGTGTATATAAATATAGTTTTAATTCTTGAACAAATGTGGAGCTACAATGTGTCAAATTATTAATAATTTTGTACACTTCGATCGTATAACAATGTTTTTACTATTGCGTGAGTAATATCCGTCTGTTGAGAGTGAAATTATCGAGCTACAATCATTTGAATGCAGTTGATAGTAAAGGTATTGAAGAGTGGCAGCTCAAAGCAATGAAAGCATTCTGATCGACCACTGCAACTAGCAGGCATGGGTGAAGGTGTAGAGAGTCAGTTGAGAAGGTAGTATAGAAGTATATCAAGCGATACAAAATTGGCTGTGTTGAGAGAAGAGGTGAAGACCACGTGAAGAGAAGCCTCAGACAAAAAGCACACTCCCGAAATGGCAGGAGCTGCAGGTGTTTGGCCAAGCCATCTCGTGGAGCAATTCGTTCGATAGAAACGGCGGGCAGCCGTCGTCGTTGAAAGCGCGGGCGGCGGCGTAGGCGATTGCAGCAGCCGCTGTCGCCGGACCGGCTTCGAGGGGCTCTCAAATTCGCTTCGCCCCGGAGTTACGATCTTGTTCCAATGTGTCTCATTAGCACAGCCTCGCGGAAGACCCGTCTCGTCTCCTCCATTCCAGCCCGGTCGGCAATGTCACGCTCATTGGGACAGACGTCTCGGCAAAAGAGCACCGTGTTTATATGATTTTCTAATTTGAAACGAGAGGAATTCGCAACGGAGAGGGGTGGCTAACTCACCCACTTTCGCTGACCTACTTCTTGTTCTGGCTGTGCGTAATCTGCAGAAGATGGCGAGGAGAAAACGTTATGCGTTAGGAATGAATGGGATTTATTTCGAGTAGTTAATTAATGAAATGGAGCGAAGAAAAGGGACAATGCACACAATGGGCAAGAACATAGATTTTGTTAAGTTTCATTTCTTTCACTTCTTATACCCACGGGTTTTCTTATTCTTCTTCCGGTTCCTGTAAAATAATATTCAAACATAATAATTACGCAATTTGATTAATTTAAAATGAAAGTGACAAAATTACACAGAAGAAAATATGTTACGCTATTCAAAGAAGAACAACGTGTGACAATGTAGAGGCTTTTCATTCCAGTATACTAGGCGAGAAGAAAGAAAGAGAGAGCTTAATACATGGTAATGCGCACTTTCCGTATTCACAATATGTTTCCACTAAACTTGTCAAAATATGTCGCACACAGAACGGACATTTATTGCCTGGAAAGAAGCGCGTCTCATCTTTGGAATTGACCAACTGTCGCTTTCTCGTGGCCGACCGCCAAAGCGCGCCGTGGCGCATAAACAATCGACGGTCGTGTCATGCAGTGGGCTGAAATTTTCGTTCTGCGTATACACACTGCTTTCGCCTCTCGATTCATCCAGATGTCCTACTTCGTCAATCTATCGACGCTTTCTCGAAGTATAATATCTTGGCGATCTGCGGTTACGCAATATCATTCTGCGTCTACCTTGGCAACTCGACTTGGATTTTGAGTGAGATTAAGATTTACTCGGTTTTACTTTCTTTCTTTTTAGAGCCTGCTTTTTTTAAGTAACTTCCTTATCTCGGGGAATCACTAAACGAAAGTGCGTTGTACATGCCACGCATGTGGTAGCCAGAGCGCGTTTTGTTGGCTTTCATGTAGCCAATTACAGCAATGAGGGCACTGCGTGCGCTAAGCTTTATTTGCTCTTGTAACGAACGGCAAACTCCTGTCACTTTGTGCAGTCTATTTCTTGGAAATTCTATCGATAGGTTGAGAGACCTACATGAGGTAAAAGTGTCACCATCTGACCAAGGACTTCACTTGTTTTTTTCTTAGAGGTGACTCGTTAAATCTATTTTTTTCAATTTTTGTACAATCGATCTGAACAAATTTGTAAGTCAATTGAAATAGCGTATTTTAGTATCACAATATTTTCTCACAGTGAAGCAGAATTTAATATTGAGATAGTGTTACAAAAATTTAGTACATCAGTGGTACAAATTATAAACATATCAATCGACAATTACACTAATTAAATCTAATTAAAAATATCGTAAATTGTAAATTAAAGTAAAGTAATTACTTATACACGCAGTGTTTAAAATTCTGCAAAAAAATCGGGATTTTGTACTAGAAGTAGAAACAAATCGGGATTTAGTATAGAAGAAAGGGGAGCCAGCTTTTACGATAATTAAAGCGTGACTCTTAACACTTAATTATGCTTATGATCTAATGATATTTTATTTTCTAGTCACACTGAGGTCTAATGATCAGTCGACTTATTACGCTGTAATAATACTTCCGTATGAGCAATGTGATCCTTTCCTAAAAATATTTTGGCCCCCATTTCGTGAAGAGTGAGAAGGGGGCTCGGCGTCTCGCAAGGGTTTCTGTGTGAGCACGTGACTGTGGCTGGGGTGGGGTGGTGGTGAGGGCACGTTGAGCAACGCTGACGCCGTGCGTGGGCGGCGCCAACGCGGAAACGCAGCCTCCCACTCAGCGCCATCCGGCACTCGCACACACACACACACATACACAGGCGGCGTGCTGATGCAACGCGATGAGAGTGCACCGCGAGCCCCTTGAGCGAGGACGCCCCGCCTCCGCTCCCGCTCCCGCCCCACCCTCGGCGAAAGGGCCTCTCCACCTCCGCCACCGCCGCGCCTTTGTCTTCCCTGCCGCCATCACCACCAGCACCGTCACCGTTATCTGTCGTCACTGTCAGTAGTTTAGGGTCAACGTCACGATCGTGTAGTTATCGTCGCCGTCACCATCGTCAGTTATCGTCATTGTCACCATCGTCAGTTATCGTCATTGTCACCATCGTCAGTTATCGGCACCGTCACCATCGTAAATTATCGTCATTGTCACCGTCGTCAGTTATCGTTATTATCACCGTGGTCAGTCATCACCACTGTTATCGTCATCGGTTATTGTCAGCATCGCATCGCAGGCGTCGTTTCCGGCATGTACCCTGCCATCTCCCATCTCCCTCACCGTTCCTGTCACCATCGCCACCCCTGTCTCTGGCCCAGATACTGTCTTTCTCACTATCCCTGCCCCTATAAAGGTCTCCGACACTGTCCCCGACAGTGTCTCGTCGCTGCCATCTCATATTTGTTCCCATGCGGTTTCACTCACTGCAGAAATGCCAGGAAGACGAAGGGATGTGGTTTAGTAGCACGTGCATGTTACGAGAGACCAGAATTATGGACTGCTATTCGTGTGATTGGCAGATATTATCTCTTCCCCGTGAATTATGTTCCATTGTGTGAGCAAATGGTATTTGTGAATAACTATCAGCGGAAAAATCTCGTTTCAATATTTGCTTGCAGTCATCGGAGAATTTTATGTAATAGGTTAAAATATTCTAAGACACGGCTAGAAAAATGAAAGTTTCTTTAATGAAGTTCCATCATAGTACATTCTTTGAACTGTTTTTGAAAATGTTATGAAGTAAAAATGTAACAATTAATTTATATTTAGTATATTTTCTCGAGAGTATTATTTGATGTAGTTTTAGTCCTATTATCAATGGAAAGTATTAGTGTGGCAAAATGTAGTTGTGCATAATTTGTTTATGAAAAAGATATAAGAAGAAAAGACAATAGAGTATCCTAACTTACCTAAGATCTTATTTTAGAGCAATAAATGCAATTTTTAAATTAAGTAACTATTCATGTGCTCTGGTAAAGATCAGTATAGTTACAGTCACTTTCTGAAAACATTGAAAAACGTTGTTAGAAATTTTTCAAGAACCTCCTAATGAAATATGGTTTATTCGAGATACGCCTGTTGTTTGAACACAATGGGCGCTCTCACGTGCTCTTTTATCTCCATTCGCCTCCGGACGTACATCACTTTCGGTGTCCACCTTCCTTGTGTGTTTTAATTGATGGTGCAGTTTCCATGAACTTCAGAAAGTTAATCTTCCCATCTCGCAAACACTGGCAGTGTTTCACTATAACACTCTCAACTAGAAATGTATGAAACTTTCATTTTATAAATATGCATTACTACCCACACAAAGTGGTGTGAGAATAGATGTATCGCGATATTTCCAGTTATGAATGTCAAGGTACTCATATGTTTCTTTGGGAACCAAACCTTTATTAGTTTTTTGTGCTGAAGTGTTATCCCATCGACATACGTTCGTCGTTTTACAATACATTCAGATAGTCTCACAAATTACGATTCCAGGAGATAGATTTAGTGGATTATTAGAAACGCTTAAACAGAGGTACGAAAGTAAACTTTTTGTCATTTCGGGAGTTTTGGTCATATAAAATTATTACGCCCCCAAAAATGTTTTCGATAACAGAAAATATCGATAACAATAATAATAATATCTGTGACAAAAATATCGATAACAGAAAAAGTTGTTTATGAAGCTGCACAATGTCCATGCCTCAGCGCACGATTTGCAATCTTGAGGACTGCGAATTTATCAAACACCATTTTTCAAACTCGGCAATTTTTATAATGTAACCATCACAAACATAATTTTGAATTGATTTTTGTCTTTTTTTTTCATGAAAAAACGCAGTTAGAATCTCACATACGCATGCGAAGTCATGCGTCATGACAGTTTTAAGAGTTTCCCAAAAATTAAGACTGTTGAGTATCAGTTACAACGTTAGAAGCGGTAAGTAAAAGTAATTTCTTTCATGCGTCTTTAGTTTATAGTAGACAGATGCCTTCGTGATACTTATTTTCATTTTCTCGTTAGCCATCCTGTTAATGTACAATATATTCTTTAGCTACACTCCTTCAAAGTAGAACTAACTTTCTCTCGCCGCCCTTGCCTTTGCAATTCATCCATTAGTGCTGGGACTCAACCATGCACTTCCTCATCCAACGCCTGCGTGTATCGTCTTCGCGATCCCGCACCGCTCCAGTTTCAATAGCGCCGTGCGTGGTGGGTTGCCTACGCCGCAGGGGAGTTTCGGAGCTCGTCGACGCAATCTGGAACCGGTTGGACTCGGCAGCAACGCTCAGCCCTGACCAACACAATCATTTCCCGCGGGAGTGGCCCGATGGCGCAACGCCTCCACTAGCGCTCTCTGTCTCGATATTACGACCACATGCGTCTCGCCTGTAATTGCTTCCTGCATGTTCTGCGAAGATCGTAATGAACTTTCGGCAAAACCTCGGACGGTACACGCTGGTAACACGTGCACCGCAAATAGATTCTTTGGAAGGAATTGGAAGTCACGATGCGGTACAGTTGAGGTGAATGGTTGAGAGTTATGTGACCTCCAAGTGGAGTCGATACGGTTCACGAAAACAATAAATCATTATCGAAGTAGGCCAAATGGCGGGTTACGAAACAAGAGAATTCACGACGTCTCGTCAGAGTTTACGAAGGAAATAGATGTTTTAGGAACACGAATTTTGGTTTATGAAATACAAGGTTTCTTAAATTTACATTTCTGCACGAATTTCACTGTAACGAAACGCCTAACACCACGTCTTAACACGTAATTTTATGTTTCCAAACATTCACAATTATGCTAAGATAATTGACTTTTTCTTTGTTTGTTTCTTTAATTTTGAATGATTTGCGTCACCCAACCGTTTGTTATCCATACTATCTACATTACTACCGTCACTTTTGCTACGGGCAGGGCGAAGCACTAAAATCTTTGCTGGTTACAATTGACGTTCTTAGACGTATCATTGTTATCATCCCAACCCCTAAAAGTAACATGAATATATTATTTACATAATGATTTTTCTCTTAAGTGCGCACCAAATTTTGTGGAAATCGCTTCATACATTCTTGAGGAAGGCTGAACCACACATACACGTATATCCATTGCTATACAGATATGACAATATGAAGGGACCGCTTGAGGAGCTGCTGCTTGGCCATTGCTGCAACGTTACTGCAATTATATCACTCAATTCAACTTGGCGTTTCTTTCTAGTTGCTCATTTGTAAATGGATTCACCACTGTCTCTTGCAATGCCATCGCCATACACGACGTTCTTTTGTTTCCTGACCTGTCAAAGTAGTCCCGTCTTATAGTCACTATTTTGAATATATTAACTTTTATTTGTATACTCATTTATATATTTATTTATTTATTTGTGTAGCTATTTACTGTTTGGTTTATGTGTCTATTGATCTATATATTAATTTATTTGCGTATTTATTAATTTGTTACTCGTATACAAGCTCCCTCCGACCGTGAGCCGCCAAGCAGTGGCGGTGCCCAGCCGCGAATGAATCGCGAGCGCCTGCCCGCCTCTAGAGAGTGCGTGTATAGAGAGAGCGCAGTAAACTTTCGGGCGTCACAGCCGCTGCTGCTCGCGCCTCCGGGGGAAAACTCCATCTGCGCTCCAAACAGGCGTGGAAATCCCTCTGCGCTCTTTGCTATAAATCGACTTAAATCGGTCATGAGAGGGTGTCGATAGGAATATTTCTGTCGGTGTTCGAACTGATGTTTGTTAGTGAATGATATCCAGTGAACTACATTTACGGGTTAACGTTATATCACAATTACTACCGACTTTTGTTGACTGAACTAACTAAAATCATCACGCTAGCATTATCGGTATTTTATGACGGTAAAATTAAGAAACATTTCTTTATTATGCACTGCTTTAGTTTAGACTACAAACAATAAAACTATCGACTTATAAATTATTTCCAAATATTTCAACAGCTGAATGTTTTTCAATTTGGGACTAAATGGAACAAATTGAGCGACGATTCTAAAATATTCCTCTCATTTAAAACTTTCCGAGCAAATTCCAGAATTTGAGTAAATGAAAGACGCTCGCTCGTACGTAATATACAAGAAAACCAAAAGCGAAAACATTGCCAGTCTTGGAACCCCCAAGCACTTATCCTACCGCGAGAGCAGACGTCGCTGCGCACGCGCCAAGAATCCGCGAGAGGAGGCGGGCGGAATGTATCAGCTCCGGTCGAGCGGCCGCGGCCGAACGTCAGGCACGCGCCCGGGGGGGGCGGAGGTTCTTGCGCCGCAGGTGCGGGTGGTGGGCGCGCGCCGCCGCATTGAGCAAGACGCCTTCGGCAGCCGCTGCCTCGTGCGCAGGCGCGCGCGCGCGCGGGTGCGTTCCGGCCTGATTCGCCCTAGGGCGGCGGCGCGCGTGGCGGTGGGAGCGGCGGCGGGGGCGGTGCTGGAAGCTGCGCGGCGGCGGCGGCGGCGGCGCACGCGCACCCATGCAAACGACCCGCGTTTGGGCAAGCGGTGGCGGTGGTCGGGGTGGAAGGGGGCGGGGCCGCCTGACGAGGGAGAAAGTGCCCCGCCCGCGCCTAACACCCGCTCCGGTCCCGCCCCCGTTCCCGCCCCCGACTGCCTACGCATGCGAAGGGGAGAGTCGGGCGGGGAAAAGGCGCCGGACCTGGTCGGCTGGCGTTGCGTAGGCTGAATATGTAACTCGTATCGCACTCTAGTTAAATGTTCTTTCCAAAACTAAACGTTTTGGCTCTCGCGTGAGTTTAAATTACAATATTGTTGTACAACATTGCAGGTTTGGTCCCTTCGAAATCTTCCCTGTGCAACACTTGAGAGAGATCTGGAATTAAATGAATTTCTCAAAGGCATTTCCCGCAAAACAGTGTAATTTCTCTTCGTAGTGCAGTGATCTGGAAAACTTATGAGAACACCCTTAGTGGAATAAATGGAATAAAGTGGAATTAGTGGAATACAATATGCTAATCTGTTGCGGAAACATTCCGATCACTTTGCCCTTTTTTACTTAGAAATTATTTATTCGTACATAAATACATTGGATTAAATCATGACTATACAGTTATCACAATTGATATTTGAAATTGCGTACCCTTAAATGTGAAAATATCTGCCGATACAAATAGAGAAATCTGGCACGTGAATATGCAGGATCGACAATGTCAATACATGGATGTGCTCATAATCAATATTTACCAAAATATCTGGTAATAATCGAATGAATAAATGTATTATTTTTGTAAAGGAGTTACTTATTGTATTGTTTGGGTTTCGTACAAGAATGTATTAATAATGGTAGTTAAATCTGGATATGAGAGCACGATATTTATACTACTCGTATCTACTGAAACAGCGAACATTAAACATAATTTGAAATTTTCTATTAACGTAAACGAATTACGAAATAATTTAAATCGTTGAAAGCAAACCACGACTGGGAATCGATATCGATTCCCGTTTCTCCTGTGTCCCCTGGGTCCCCTGGGTCCCCTGAGTCCCCTCAGTCCCCTGCGTCCCCTGAGTCTACTAAGAGTCCGGGCAGTGCATCGCCTATTAAACCATCAATGCCTATCCAATACGTCAGCAGGATTGTCATAATCACGTTACGTAAAGCTGTATTGTTGTGTATTCGTAAACCCACTTATCGATGCTAGTAGAGAAATGCGGGTGTGCAAGCAGAAGGATGTTTGAACTTTGTAGCGAATTTGGCACCGCCCGAGCGCCGTCGCGAGCGCTGTACGTCCGCCCCCGCAGCGTGGCGCTGCCGCTGGTCCACTTGGCACCGGCGGCGCCCGCGCTGCGACTTGGCGCCAGAGGCGTCGCTCTGAGCGCCCGCGCCAACCGCCAACCGCCTTATACAGAAGTCCCTCGATATTGCTCCAATAGACACTCGGCGCTTCGTCGTATTGCCTCAGTAGGAAGCGAAGCCTTGTCGTGCGGCGTTTTTTTTTCTTGTAGCTGTTAACAAACCTAGTAATGTTATGAGTGGTATTACAGCAGAGATCAAATTTAAAAATCGAGGCGGAGAGTAGCGGAGCAGAGGTTTTTAATTTAGACGAGGCAGTAATAACACTGTAACAGTTCGTGGTATCTTCAGCATTTTATCAGTCACCTTAAAATCTTATTATTTAGAAGAAATTTACTGCGATTGTAAACAAATATCTGACAACATATATAAACAAATTTCGTATGCCGTGGTTTAGGAAAGATGGATGCAAATAATTCTTTTGAACTTAAAGAAGAGTTCGTTTAAGATAAGCTCTGCCATTGCTACAGAAGTCTAACTGGTTGAAGCAAAATTGTACCCCTAATGAATAAATTCTCGCTCCTGCTGGATTACTGCACAAATGAAAGCCGCAAAAATTGCTGCTCTTTGTCGTATTGCCTCAGTAGAATGTGAAATCCCGTTGTGGTTGGTCAGGCAGCTTAATTTCACTCAAACTACACGTACGAATGGGGTATAAAAATTGAATCACCAGCGTATCGTATGAGCATTAAATTACAATAATATAAGTGGAATATAAAATGTTATATTATTAATATTATGCTGTATTCAAACGTTTGGGTCAGTGCGTCAGCTCCCTATATGTCGTTTTTGGTTAAATTTAACCCAGACATTTTATATCAAAACAAGTCCATTCCATTATTTATCATATTGTTATGTATTGGTGATAAGTTTATAAGCTTTTCGTAACCTCACGAATGTATATAGTTATTTCCATATTTTCCATATTTTGGTTTAACAAATAAAATTGTAGCTAGTGTAATGAGTTGGATTTGTTAGCAAATGCATAACAATCTAAAATAATTGGCGGTATAAATGACGTATATGTAATTGGAGGAGTAAATATGTTACAGAAGTTAGTATATAGATATTAAAACATCGTCTGTAAATATTCTTCTCCCTTTGATGGACGTGCTCGAAAAGTGCAACACATAGTAGCTTTGGGTAGTGGTAGCTCCATATTTACGTAATCGTTGATGATCGATTGTCTTAGGTGGCGGTCACCTTCTTCGTAGATAACATCGAGCTCCATGGCTTCATGAGACCCTATCTGTTACTTTGCCGTGGGCTAACGGAGCAACATTTCACTGTGACAGCGCAGAGTGATTGAGGAGAAGTGAAACTCGGCTCTGGAAGGGCTTTCACACTACATTCAAATGCCTTTCTTGTAATCTGAATCAGAATAGTTCGTACACACGTGAACATTATATAATTATTAACTCTTTAAATTTTCCTTGTGATTGATTGACGTTTCCATGAACAAAAGCACGATAAATTGTATACCTATAATATAAAATATTTACGAATTATCGAAAAAATTAGTAGTCCTGTTCGAATCGCAACTCTTGTTTAATAATAGCTTCGTTTTAATTGTCGGCGTTAGTCGTTTATTAAACTAATTACTTAAAAACTGTAAAATTGTAGTTTAACGTGCAACTACAGTAAATCGATTGATTGATCACTTTTGAGATTCATACCTGGGGCAGAATTATGAAATAACATTCCAGTGAATCTTATAATCAATGATAAAACTTTAATGATGCATTTTGATAACGAAAAGCAATGATAATGTGTCCTCCAAATTCATACAAGAACTACTTCATTTCCCATCTTATGTACTCGTACGCAAGTGTGGAGTAGCTTGTTACACAGTATTTCATGAAGAGAACTTTTTTCACCGCGAAGTTACCAACTGCGATCAGGGTTCACCTAAACCAACTCACATTCACCTACTTCTCTCCCCTTTTTATTCCATATTACCCACAAATCTCGGTTCTAGATTTTAATGTGCCAATACGAAGAGATCGATGCAACATAATGAAAATTCTCATTTTACTTATCCAAAATAAATACATCTCTCCCCTTAACAAAACAAACGTCTACAAACGTGTTCATAAAACATTAGTATGTGTGTAGAAAGAATGAAGTATTATACTCACAAACTTTAAACACGTTTGAACTTTTTCTCGGACAAATATTACAGAAATGATGGTTATCACTTGGTTAGACCAACCCCTTCATCTCCTTCGCCTTAAAGCATTTAGTCGTCGATAGCCATTCGGTTACAAGCATCGATTTCCCACTTACACAACGTGACGTTTTTTGCTCCAATCTGTCGAGGGCGGGCGCTCTTACGGCGGCGCGGGTCAGCGGCGCGACCCTGCAACGAGCGCCGCGTTCTCTCCCCGGGCGCCGACGCCAGCGCCGGCGTCGGCGTCGGCGTCGTAAAGTCAGGTACTTGGCGGCAGGGCGGCGTCCGTCCCGCCCGCGTCGCCCATTAGACGCGCTCTCTGTCGGCGCGGAGGGCGGCGCCGCGGAAATGGACCCTGCGGCACGCCTCCAACGCCAGAGCGCCCTTTGAGAAATCAACTGACAGTTCGGCTACTTCTCCGCAGAGAAAGGACCAGAAGGCAATGAATGAAATGAAGGGACAAAAGCAGTCGATCGACCATATTGAGGCTGGATGTTAATGAAAGGTTATTCTATGCAGGTCACTTATTCTATGCAGTGCCTAAATTTGATTCTAAAAGCTACTTTTTGTAATCTTGGAGTGTATTTAAAATCTTCGAATTTGAAGAACCTGCCATATATATAAAATGTCTGTGCATTTCCCTTTTTTATCCTCGTCTCCTCTCTTCAGACCGGTTTAGGCGATTCGGGGCATCAATTGATGCCACTGCATGTGACCGGGAAGTCCAAAGGTTCGAGTTCCGACGGTGGCAGGATTTTCGACACTAACTACATAGTTAGATCGAGTTCTGTGGCTGCCTAGACGAGGAATACTAGCGGACGGATATTCGGTAGTTTACCGTGGTTCTTCAGATCAACACCAGGCCAATGCCGGAGCAGTATATTAACAAACGGGCCACGGTACGCGATATTTCCTTCCCCTTCCTTGTTCTCATTATCTGTGCCACGCTGGTGGGAAATACCTGGCTGGAGAAACCCCCGCAAGCCGACGTGGAGGTCGGCGCCGGATCTCGACATCCAGCTGGGAAGGATATCCGCCGCTATTCGAGATGAAACATGCACTACACTAACGTGACTAGTGACCTTAGCAGTTCCCGCACCAGGAAACACTAAACAAACAATCAATCGTTTATCTTAAATTTCATTCCATTTCCGTGGAAGCCAACGTTTTCTCTCCTCATCTCCTCTCTTTAGAGCATAGATTTATCCACCTCCATTTCTTATTCGGGGCCCGCGTCACTTCCTCGTCCTCTCGCGGCCCTGTGTAACGTGTTGCGCTTGCTTCGCCGTCAGACCGCGTCGCCTGCTTCGCACGTCTCCCCCCGCCCCGCCCCGCCCAGCGAGTTTCCTAGCCACGACGGGCGGCGGGCTGGCCCGTTCCGCGCGCACGACTGCGGGAAACCGCTAGAGATCACGCGGTCACCGCATCGAATCCCGGCGCCGCCCGTGACGATTGCCTCTATTTTCCCCGGTTACTTAATTAGCGGGCGGGTGGCGGGCCGGGCGCGCTGGCTGGCGCAACGACCCCGACGGGGACGGAGGCGGTGAGGGCGATGGTGGCGATGGGGGTGGTGACGGTGACGGGGCGAGACGTGCGTAGCGTGTGACGCGGCCGGGCGGGCAGACAGTGGAACACGTAACGTAGGGCCGCGAGAGGGCGAGGAAGTGACGCGATAAGGGAAATGGACAGGGCGGGTTCACTGAGGATACAGTGGCGGAGTAAGTGTCGGAGAAGTGTAGGAGGTGTCACGTGGTGTCCCGGGGTGTTGTGCTCGCCTTCCACTTCTGGGTCCTGGGCACTGAATCTAGATCGATGCACGTGGAATTTGTGTTTAACAAAGAACATTCGTGGCAGGTTTTATGGGTGTCCTCCCGTTTCCTATTGCCACTCATTTGAGTATTGCTCTATCACCATTCTTGTAACCATTAACTTCCCTCACAACCCATTCATGAAAATCATTCTTCCGAGGAACGTGGGTACTGAGGATCACATATCGAAGAGGCACTAGGAACAGGAACCGCGACAGGGTGGAATGGGACATCTATTGGCAATAACGTCAGGAGGGTATTGGAGGAGGGGACATGAGAAGGTGATATCTATTTAATTAATTAATTTATTAATTTTGCCACAAATTGTTAAAAAACTCTGTGTGACGTGCGACGGGGAGAAGTGTGTTCGTAACACGTTTTCTTAATTCTGGGATCTCTACCCTAAGCCAAATACAAGTTGAATTTTGAAAACAGAAAGAAATGAGCGTTTTTGGCAAAAATTGATAAGAAAATATTCGCTCTGATGTAATAAAATTTATTTTCAAAGGCAAATCCATCTGGACGGCGATGTCGGCAGTGGCAGTGGCAATAGAGCCAGCATGGTGATGGAGGAGAGACGATATTTGGACGGCGATAACGATGCCGTGGCATGAGGGACGGGATGGCAATGGTGTTAGCGGCGAGGGGAGGTGATATCTGGACGACGATGACGATGTAATTGCAGTGGCAGTGTGGACGGGGTGACGATGGAGTCGGGGCACCTGGGCGGGCGGTGATGGGGATTTATCGGCGGCGACAGCGGCTGTAGTGACCGGGACAGTGACGTGGGTGGGACAGCCGCGCGGCGACGGAGTGCTGTCAAGCAAGCGAGCGCCGCCCCTCTGGCAGGTGATTAGTCTGGTACGGACGGCGCCCTCTCGCCGGACAGACGGCCCTTGCTCAACCACCGGCCGCTCGTTCCTTGTTGGGAACGATATTTCTGTAATTGATCCTCGTTTTCAATTAGCAGGTAAATAGTTTCGAGACGATATACTGCGGTAACTAGGTTGTTTTCTGCGATTCGCCAATCATTCCGCTGGTTTTTGCTGAGACTCTTGTGAAAATCACCAAGCAGGGGGAAAGAATTATTATCGCGGAAAACGAAAATTGTCGAAGTCATTAATAATGAAGTGGAGTAGATGGAAGACGAGAAGCGGAGGGATTGAGAAAGACCAGAGAAAATATACCTACACTTATGTCTCTATCACTTCAATGACAATATCCCGGAGCACGTACGCCTGTAACCTTGGATCTGGGACTTCCAATCTAGTACAAAGACAAAAAATCTGGTATAAAAGGAAGATACTCCGGCTAGTCTTTACGCCAGTGGTCAACACTGTCGTTAATATCTGTAGAAAAAGTATTATTTTATCTCACAAGGGTAGTCATTGTAATGTCTAGTGTTGTTTTAAATAGCATAATTGGATAAATAATTGTCACTTTTGTTAGTCATGAAATACCTATAGATGTTGTTTTCCCTTTAAGCCAGTAGACAGAGTTTTAAGTCAAGAGATGATCAACAGATATATAACAAATATGTATTTCAAGAATGATCCTGAAGCAGTAACTAACCACCACAAGAATTCGTTTAAGCGAACATATACTTTATTTGCTGCTAGTTACTAGTATATATCCGGCAGATTTTGCTCATAAAGGTAGGCTTGGAAAGTTGTTTGAGAACGCTCTAACACAAGAGACTCGTTTGCAGAGATATGCTCCGCTGCCCATGTAACATACGGTCGGTTTTACTCCGTAGAGACCAATGGAGAATGTTTTTTTATTACTCTCGTACTTACACCTTTCTCTTAATTTCGCTTCGGGCACGTGCGAGTACTCAAATGAAACATAAGCATGTGTATATTGTATGACTAGCCACTAAAACTATGTCAAGCGGAGTGAAAGAAATTAAAAGGAATTTAAACGACATCTAAGACATTCATGATATACTTCCAGTGAGTAACTGTTTTGCAATTAATTATTGAAAGAAAAAAGCTGAAACCTTCTAATGTCCTTGCAAACGAACTTGCAAGAAAATGTTTCTTTATTCATTCTCAAAGAAACTCTCTTGCTCTATGTTGTTTATATAAGGGACTTACAAAAACCCAGTAATGCTTTAACATGTTTTATATGTAGTTTATCTGAGAAGTCTAAAGTTAGATACGCATTATCCTGCAAGTCTATCTGCTGTTGAGACCCATAGATGAGTCGCTATTTATACTATCGCTAGCATTATTAACCACTACTGTCGAGATCTCTGATATCTTCATTCAAAAATTAATAATCAGGTATGTCAGATGAATGTGTGGTCAAACGACCGAAAAATGTAGTACCGATAAAAATGTACCACAAATGCCTATTTTAACGTGTTAACACTTCCTTGATATCAAAATGTGCATTCCAAACTGAGTGTTTAATCAAAAGACTGTGAGGTTTTTAATCGAAAATTATGAAAAATAAACAAAATATATCTAAATAATGTATAATGTTAAGACCACAAATTGGTCGGTAATTGTTCACGTGATCCAAAATGGATAAAGTCCTGGAAACAGCTTCGAAGCTTACTTCGAACTTGAAGTGCTCATTAACTAACACGAGATGGTTAGGGTATACGTACTTTATGGGAAGGAATGGATATTATTTGATAAACTGAAGCCAAACTGCTGGTGGAACGTTTCAGATGCTAACACACACCATGTTTGTGATCCAATGGATACATGTTTTACCGGAATTGCTGTAGTCCAATTAAAAAACACAGCTGCTTTCTCAGACATTGATAAATGATGAGGTATACTTTTAAATGCACGCAACGCGGTCTAAGCCTTTTCAAAGGTTGGCAGCAAACACAATTGAATGAGACAATCGTCACCTCACGACTCCTCCCTCCCGGAGAAGAAGGCTTCCTGAGAAACAAGTCCGCCTTTTCCATGTCGATAGACAATTGAAACTCACTGGTACGTGATAGGCCAACTGTTACCTACTGCAATGTCATCGCAAATGTACATCACCCGATTAGAAGTTGACAAACAAACAATATTGATTAAATTAGATGGAATATGGTTCTTCCTCTTCTTCTTCTTGAAATTTGTGATATAATAATAATAATAATAATAATAATAATAATAATAATAATAATAATAATAATAATAATGACGACGCATAATAATAATAAGGTTCAACGCATCTTTGCCAATCCCATCTGACATGCGTTTTGATTCGTACGTTTGTAACGCCACCAATTACTGGTCTGAAAACAACTATCTGTCACTGGTTATTTTCAAATTATGGATTTTTCAAATCCATTCCCATGAAACTTCTTACACCTTACGAACAACTCTCCTTTTGCGTGAAGTGTAAAAACTTCAAAATCACGTCGTTTCGTACTTTCTTCGAATGTCCCTTTCACGTTTTCTTCTGCGTCGATTCGCATTCCCTTCCTTTGCGACATCTGTTCTTGCTGCACGTAGATTTTCTACAACTTTTCTGTGCACTTTTACCTCTGCTTATTCCTCATATCTTTCTTCCTGGTTTCTCAACTCTGATTTTCCAAAGTAAATCACCTGGCTCTCACTTTTCTTCATCCCATGTACTGAGCACACTATGTATCAATCCATCCCCGCGATAGTAACTTGGATGTCTCTCTTCTTCTACCATTTCGTGTCTTTCTGATGCTACCCGGTATACACAAATATTTTGCGTTGTTACCCGTATATGTTTTATCAGGTAGTAATTAAACAATTAACTTATTCCCTTATAATAATTATTTTTATTATTATATGTTAAATTCTGTTTCGTGTATTTATATTTCTTTACTATAATTCAAAATTGTGCATGGTTTCGAAATTGTAATAAAACCATTCAGAAGTGATACGTTTTGAATGGTAAAGTCAATTTTTCGATGGTCATAAAAAAATTATATTTTATTGGTCAAATCACTAAGTCATAGAGTTAATGATATCAATACTGGGTTGTTCAAGAATGAAAATTTAATTTGTCATAATAACGAAATAATTAAAACGATAATGTAGTTAGAAGGTACACTTATTCTCACGATTTAAGTTCTTTCTAATAAAAATATTATTTAACAAACAACTTGTAAGAAATATAGACACTGAAGTTCAGAATACAAATGCCTAATGAAAATTTTGCCCAATTGGAATTCGAATGATTTTCACATATTTGCCCGTGCGTACACAACCACGCCCCCTTCCTCCACACGTCCCAGCGTTAAGTCCCTCGCTGCGCTCTCTCCTCCCGCCCCGCCCATTCCCCCCTTCCCGCCCACGCTGTCGCCCTCCTTTGCTTTCTCCATGGCGCGGTGCAACGGCGCCCGCCAGCGCTCCCCGGGTCAAGGTCTGGAACCAGCGCGGCGCCCGGCCTCGCGTCCCCGGCGCACGTCCCGACCCTCGGGTCGCCGCCTGGAATGCCCCCTGCGCAACGACTGCATTCCACGGAACGCCGAACCCGCTCGATCGAGATATCTCGATTCCACCCGCGCGCCCGAAAACAAGCCCGTTATCTCTCGGCGAGATATTTAATCGATAAATTTCGTTTGTTAAATCTTAATCCGCCGGTCGTTGTCAGTCCATTGAGGGTCGTGATGCAGTTGGAATCGCGGCCTTTCACTCCCGAGAAACTCCGCCCGATGCACTCTCGTGGCGACGTCGATCCGAAGGCCGGAAAGAAAATTGAATGTTGTGGAAGAGTGTTCTCAATTGAGGGGATTCTGTGAGGCCAGCCGGGGCCGCTCACTTCTCACGACTATTGTGTTGCATCGAATGGAATTTTATTGGGAGAAGGGAGGCGAGATTGAAGTTCTAAAGAGAGTATATTACCGCGCACGCCTAAAATGATTTTGTTGAAGAAAATGTCAACGATTGCCTCAGAAGAGAATATCCTGGTCGGTGCTGCAACTATGGTCAGTAAATATTAGAACGGCTGATGTGATGGCGACTAAGAGAGAACACAATTAAAATCAAAACTGGTAATACTTCAACTTATTTCCCCCATCGCAAGGTTCCTTCTCCTTTCGTACGGTCTGGAAACTGTAATTGGTTCACGTATGACGTGTCCTTGTTTCGATCAATAAAATTGGATACGAACTTGATAGAGGACGATCCCTCAAATTAAATTTACAAAAATATTTATTTGTAATCAAGTCTCTCCTTTACATTTATATCTTGTTTATGTACACAACAAAGAGAACAAAATCAATAATACCGTATATTGTCAAGTAATAAAATACTTTTCCATCGCAATGTCTCAAAACGACTTCTGAACACAACCATTTTCCCACGAGCGCATAGAACAGTTTCTTCATTATCAAGTTCGTGAAGTGAAACGGCCGGAGTGGATAATGTGCTCCGACGAGCGTGGTAGCAAGCAGCACAAGTAATAAGCAAACGGTATAATGACGTCCTTCTCGTGAAGTCCGAAACAAAGCTGCCTGCATCCACGACTGACCAAATTGCCCAGACGCCCTCCGCGAGCCGATTGGAATATGGGTCGCCCGTTCACCCTTCACCGCCCAGCCAGCGCACGCGCTGGGTTGCTCCGCTCGCGCCGCCCTCCGTATATGGCGAACGACGGCGCGGGGGCGCCGAGAGAGGCCACGAGCAATTGACGGCCCACGCGACTGTGGCCGGCGGGAGAGGGATGTGCGATCTGTGCGATGGGACGCTACCGCCGAGCTACCAGTTCGCGGCGACTGAGGTAGTCTCTCGCTCTCTATATAGCGTTTCTTCAGGGGCTTTCGGGACTTCACCTGTTTCATGGAATATGAAGATGATGATGATGATGATGGGTGTTGGACGAATTCGATTGACAATTTTTTGACAGGAAGAATGTCCACTCACGCATGTTTTGTTTCGTGGAGAGAAGCTGAGTGTGGGTTTGAATGAAGTAGGATAATGAGTGATAAATGATCACAATAGATTAATGGTTATGAATGGGATGATGTTCATGGGATGTACTAATACTACGTACTAGTACTACGTACTAGTACTATGTACTACGTACTAGTACTAGGTACTAGTACTAGTACTAGGTACTAGTACTAGGTACTAGTACTAGGTACTAGTACTAGGTACTAGTACTATGTACTAGTACTATGTACTAGTACTATGTGCTAGTACTATGTGCTAGTACTATGTGCTAGTACTATGTGCTAGTACTATGTGCTAGTACTATGTACTAGTATGTATGTATAGACTAAACGCGCCATAACCATATGGTAAAATATCTCTTGCATTAGATGGGATTGGAATTAGCATCCGCAAAGGATGTTCCTTTTGCATTAGATAATTTAAACACAACTGAGCTTCTGCGGAAGTAATAAAAATTTCCTTGTAATTTAAAGTGCATTACTGAAGTTTTGGAAATGGTAGAAGGTATTAAGACTACTTTGGTTTTCTCAGATTTGACATTGTTAAGGCATGTTTTTCCAAAAATATCAAAGAAAAATTGTAAGCCAAAATAGTGGAACATGGAAAAAGCTGTTAGATAAGTAAAATTTAAAAATTACCAAAATACGAAACATTGTAAAAATAATTAGAATGTAAGATCTCAACGGCAAGATGAGTCTTCAAACTATGAAGGTAATGTAGGGTGGCTGCTCGTAGAATGCGAACCTCTTACAAATTAGGTAGACAGGCAGACACTGTTACTTTCTGCTATGTTCAAATCAATTAATGGCATACGCAAGGTTCGTAACGATTAACAAAAGAACAAATTTAAATTAGTAATTTCCATTCTGATACAGTTTAATTGCTACTTCCTGACCCTCTGTATTAATTGACCTTCATATCCTTCTGATACTGACAGAATACTTCCATTTTTGGTTTCAGGCTGCTTTCTCTCCTGACCTTAGTTCCTTCTGCATGGCCTTAGTAGTAGTACTCATTTGCATCTAATTCGCAATGATTGTCAATTAAATCTTTGAACGTCCGTCTTAATTTAAATGAATTACCATTATATATGGCCACCATGCGAAATCTTACATATGGCCTCACGTGTTGCCATCTTCACTGGACAAATTTCTTTAACTTTGACCTCTGTTATGTTTACCGCTCAAATCCATATTACGATTTCTGCTTTCGTATTCTGGTTTAATCCATATTGTTACTATATTTGGAAGAAAATAATTATCATTTATATTATTATGATTCCCTAAATGCAGAATTAAGTTATTTTTACCTTTTTCTATTCTTACGGATGTGAGAAGAGCACAGATAAAAAATTAGTCATATTTTAAAACGTATACTAAAACTTGTGAAACCTTGCGATACGCCGCGCTCGTAATTTTGGACATGAGACATAATTCTGAATGAGCCCATACGAGGTTATGATTAACAATATACAATAAGCTTCAATTTGGTTTAGAGCGAGACAAGCCAATACTGAATAAACATAAGCGAGGTGATGATAGGCATAGTTTTCGTTCCTATCTTCTAATTTCGGAAACGGCACATGCCGTTCATAAGCACCTTCCAGTCTGTGCGATTGGCATGATAGTTGGTGGAAGCGAGACACAAAAAAAACAAGACATTGGGTAGAGCTCCAATCGCAGAACTATTCCTACTCGTTCCCAGCCGTTAATTTTTCACCGTTCGTTGCGACCGCCTCGTTCGCGATCCTTGCGATACGCCGCGCTCGTCTACTTCCGCGCGCGTGCGTGCCCTCCGCACGCGCACGGCCGGTCGCCCGCCCGCTCGCCCGCCCGCCCGCTCGGCCGGTCGGCGTGGGCACGCCCATTACCTCACGGCCGCGCGGGGACCAAACCCGTCGCGGCGACGCGCGCTTTCTCCCACAACAGCGCCACCGGAAGTAAAGCGCGCGTGCGCGACGGGGAGGTGGCGCTTGCGGGGGCGGCCGCGTCACCGGTCGCCCTCGGAAGTCGCTGACCGTCTCTGCCCCCCGCACTGGCTGCTGCTTGCTTGTGCTTTATTCACTCTTGACTTATTACTGGTCTCGGCGCAGTCAGATATTTCATTTCCTGCGCACGCGCAAACTGGAATAGTTTGTTTTCTCTCTGCGCTATCCCGAACGCATTTGTCAGCATATCATTAATGACAAGATTTGTTGGTTTGAATAGCAAAGTGTCATATGGTAATTAAGACGTAAAAAATGATCGTCTAAATGCACTGTATAAGGTATGTATGTACTCGTATATATGTATTTGGCGCGACAGCCCGTGAACGGGCTCAGACCTACCGACTCGACTCAGTCCCTGCCTCGCGGCCATGGGTTAAGGGTACGTGTGGTTAGCACGTAGACATCCCCACGCCGAATTCCAGTCTTCTCAACCTGTGAAGTGAATTTTCCCATCGTCTCATCAACATATACTGGGGCATTGCAAGGAAAATGCCCAAACTAAAATTTTGGTTCGACCGGAAATCGAACCCGGGACCGCGTAGTGGAAAGGAAGCACGCTAACCAATGTATAAGATAATCTCCGAGATTGTAGATACACATTACATTTCCTGTGAACATTTCCTTTTCCATAGTTGACGATTCAGCGCTTCAATAGATATGATGCCATGTTTTTCGTACATCAGAATGTTTTCAATATCCCTGATTAATAATTGAAAATACCTCGTCACAACACCGAGTTAGTTATATTGATGTAGTGCGGCTGAGGTGAAGAAAAGGCATCATTGTATGTCAAGTGTAAAAATATATTATCTATGAATGGCAAAAATGATTTATCTGGAGGCAAAGTGTTGTACACTTGGTGTCATATCAATAACGGGACGTTTAGTGACCCAGAACACGGAAGACATTTTTAGGGTTTCTGAGCGTTTAAAAAATACTTCGTTATGAATTCCGTGATGCGCTTACAAATGGAAAATTTTGAATTTCTCTTCGACGCTACATTCACAAGGAGAAAACACACATTCTTCGCATGGAATTAAATGATCATTCGCAGGTCAGGTTGCTCTGCAACAAAAGTGTATGTAATATTATCCTTTTGGGCAAATTCTGAGAATGATAGTGCATTTAACCCAGGATAACAACTAAAACGAAGCAGTGCATCAGAAACACGTGTTTTTGGCAAACTATTATGCCATATTCAACACCATACAGCGATGATCTCTAATTTTACAAACCTTTTCTCCCGATATTCACACGTGTAAATGGGCTCCGGAATCCCTATCAATACTCCTTAAACACATGAGATAAATTATGAATAAAATAAGTGAACATCGAGCATTATTGACAACACCTGACAAAGCCTCTTGCATCTAGTAAAATGAAAACGGGAAGGAATTATTTTCATCCCCATCGAACATATTGGAACGACGCAATAATATATTGTTTGTTCTTGATACTTGATGGTTGTAGAGAGGTAGAGGAAATTTATTTTTACCTATTTTGTAATGATTTCAGTGTAACTTTTGTACATTATTCACAGCTTGTATAAATGAATGTGTAAGAAAACCAATTGTATTACGAAGTGATAAAGGGAATAAAACGAAAGAAAGAAGTGGGTTAAGTTATAAGACAAGGGTAAATGGAAATGACGAATGAAAAATAACAATATACCGAATCGGAGCTCCACCCTTGCATTGCCGGCCGTCAGAGAAACTTCCGTTATGTAGCGGGTGGCGGGCGCGGCGGCGGCGGCGGCGGCAGGGCCAGCTCGAAAGCGGCCGCGAGATATGAAAGTGAACGTGAAGTAATTCATTCTCGTCGTTTTTCAGACGAAAGACCATTGCATAACGGCCTTCGGCGGCATTGGTAAACAGCTGCCGCGGCCTGATCCGGCCGGCTATCCGGAGCGGGACAGCCGACAGGCGGTGCTCACAGACCGCGATCAAAGAATACCGTTTAAACCGCGAGGCAGGTTGGTCCCGGTGGAGAGGCTGAGAAGGGAGAATTCGTTACACTGAAACAAGAGGGGGTTTCGAAAACGGGACGAGCAGGTGACGGAGAGGTAAACTAATGAAGAGTAGTGGGGTACATGTCGAGAGACCGGCCCGGATTTTAGGACTTGTCCCGGCTGACACGGTGCCCTGCTGACGAAGATGCCTAGATTGGGGAAACGTCAAAAGCCCTCGTGTTAGTCGGCGCCGGATCTCACGTTCCAGCTAGCTGGGAACACCGCCACCTCCCACGATATAACGTATACTACACTTACGAGGCTATAATGGTTACACTTAATGACCATAGCGGTTAACAGTAGCCAAACATTTCTTTTAAGGTATCGGACTGAGTCGGAATCTAGTTTATGAAGTGCCGTCGTGATGGAGTGCTGGACTTCATTGTCAATGGATGGCCTACATCCCATGTGCTCATTCGGAGGTCCAAAGAGAATGAAATCATTGCAACACGTTACCATTGAGACCTTGGGGTATTTGTGCTTTGTTTGACTGTGTTGAAATACAATACGTACAGAATCTTAGTGCAGTGTGCTAGTATATCAAATGATCTGTTGGATTTTTCAAAAATAAAGCTGGTCCCTGAAAACTACCTTACTCTCTGGATTACCCTCGTACTTTCCAGTCTTGAGTGAAATACAATATCGTAGAGTATCTGTGATTCTTTTGTTTTAGAGTTACGGTTTCAATCATGAATGTCGGTAAGCATACAATATACAGAAAAAAGGTTCATGTTATACGAGTAGATCAAAAGAAATTACGTTTCAAGAGAAATTATGAAATGGGTACAGGAATGCACATCTTTTGTTGATATGAGAGCCAACTGCAAAAAATCTCGAGAAACTTCATTATTCATTGTTAAAATTAGTTACAAACATCAAGCGAGCTTTTCTATAAACTCTGCATTGACAAATCGATGTTTTCAACTTTTGAAAGTTTTCATAAATACATTCAACGGTTCAATTTTATATTCAACGGTTTTTATAAAAGTTTCGTGGTGTGACGATGTTGTATTGAATATTAATTTGCCCGATATTGATTTTTCTGAATAATTAAAAAACGCTCATACCATACTTATGTAAGTACAGAATGCGTTGGAAATAGGTAAATTCAAATCAACACATTCTTTACAGGAATTACTAGATTATTATCAGTTTTGAACACGGAAAACATAAAAAAAATCGTAAACAGCCTGAGAACTAGAAATTCTACCAAACATAGACACCTCATATAACAACTGAATATATTTATTTTACCTGTTCACACACCGTGCATCCGGGTACATTTCGGCGCGGGCTGCCGGAACGGCCAATTTCACGGAACGATTCTCGTCTGCATAAGTCGGCTGGCGCGTGGCGCAACCGCCAGCCGCTTGCATGAATGTGCACCGCGATGCTTTATTGCTTCTTGTCCGCGCGGGGCGCGCAATTTTTCCTACTAATTGCTGAAATCCGCGCTAATTCGAGGAAGTGAAAGCCGTTTCCCACACGGTCTGCTTACCAACATGGAGCGACCGCCCGGCGCTGCATGGGAATTCCGAGGTGAGTTGTGGGCCGAGCAAAATCGAGACAGCCAACAGTTGCAAATGAAACGAGTGACCTGCCTCTGGAAAAATGCTGATAAACAAAACCACGCGAAGTGGTTGATTCATTAGTAGTTTCTGGCACGTTAACTGCTAAGGTCATTGGTCCCCTAGGTGCAGTTTTTTTCTCAGGAGGTGGCGGTGAACTTCCTCCGCTGGATGGAGAAATCTAGCGCCGGCCTACCGCCAACTAGTTGTTTTTCCCAAGCGGGTATCTCCCACCAGCGGGGCACCGTCACAGCCGATATAAGCTCTAAGCTCCCGACCGGTCTCCCGGCACGCGTGATAGTGTAGTGAATGTTAGTGTGTAAGTAAGGAGTGAGGATATGACAAGGAAGAGAAAAGAAAGATTGTGCGCGGTCGTAGCCCGTTTGTTAGCGTTCTGCTCCGGCATTCACCTGGTGTGGATTGCAGAAACCATACCGATAAGAGAAGCCTACAGCTAGAATTGTCCTCCAGGCAGCGGCTCAATTCGACGTAGCTATCTAGTTAGGGTCGAAAATCTTGGCACCGTCATGGCTCGATCCCTAGTACCTCCTGATCTGAGGCATTGCAGTGACATCAGTCGATGCCCTGAACCACCTCTCCCAGTCTACACGAAATGGTTTTCCAAAAATTAGCACACGCAACTCAAATACTTTCATATGACAGTGTAACAAAGTAAATATTCTAACAAAAACAGTCTTAACGATTACTACAATAACATAGAACATCGTTGTATTGTGTTTACACAGTACAACAGTTCTATACATACCAATATTCTGCGCGCTTTCAAAATCAGTATTATATTTTCTCCAAGTTCCTTAGTATCTAACTAAAATATCTTAGACTCTCTCACATTATGAGGGGCTGCATAGAATTCCATCAATTTCTTCGCGCGAATTTAATATAAAGAGATAATAGCGAAAAGCTTGCTCCCTGAATCTGTCAGACATAATGTTTACGATATTGGTCCCTTTTCAAAACGTGAAGCCAACATAACATGAAAATATGAAGATATTTTAAAAACGGAAACCAAAAACGAAACATTTCCTTTAAAATTTTGTTCAGCAACATTTTTATTCCGGGAATGGCAATTTTGGTATTCAATGCGATCTCACTATTGAAAATTCAATGGTTTCAGTTACTATTATTGTTTCAGTGAAGATTTATATTACTATTTCGATTTAGCTTTCGTTCGTTGAGCAGCATCCGCTTTCAATTCGCCTGCTGCAGGTGGCTGCGGCCTGAAAGCAGCGGCTCGTCCCGCAGGAGGAAGTGAGTGGGCAGGCGTGAGTTTGCGCGTAGAGGGCGCGCCCACGTGCCTCCCGTGAGAAATCGGCTGCTCGGACACGTAAGAAAGGGAAGTGCAGCCTCGCAGCTTGCGTCCGTGCGATTCTCGTTCGGAGTTAGATAGATAGATTTATTCAAGTTCGCTTTGAGCTAATGCTCGGTGGCAAACATGATAACAATTAGAATTAGAATTACAAAATATTTTCAACATTTACAATTAGGTTTACTATTAGAATTGCGGGTCGATAACATAGTTCCAATTTATTTCTAGCTGACTTTAAATTCACTTCTAGCTTACTAGTTTAAATACACTTCACTAGACTACACTACACTGCATTCCCCTTCACTACACTACACTACCTTCCCCTCTACTACACTACACTTGACTTTGCTGTATAAGGGACATGACGATAATAATTATATCAATAACAATATAAGAAATAATAATAACTTAAAAATTTCCCCAAAGATAATGACAGTGTTAAAAAGAGTTTAAGATTGTCTCAGTGTGAAAAGGAAATAATACACTCTTAACGTTAGGTGGTATAATCGTTTCAACTATTTTCGCAACGGGCGGAGATGGATGCAAATGAGATTCGTTGGTTAAGATTTCAAAATTATTTTTCTCTGGCCTAAATGGAAGCTAGTTAACCAGTATCACAAGTTTGCCACTTTGACCATCGAGAAAGATCCTTTAGATGATGAAATACTGACTCAGTAGTCCTGGAAGCTCCTCTGGAAGGATATGGCTAGGAAAAGGTTAACGAGATACTTTGTATTATTCTGTTGAGTGTAAATAAAATGACTTCGTTTAAAATATTGTGTAATTGTTAAATACATATACTAGCTCAAATTACTTGATATGCAATGATACTTTAAAGTGTTGATTTCGTTATGAGCCATACTATTCAGAAATATTATAGTTGGCGTTATCTCATA
Source organism: Gryllus bimaculatus (assembly GCA_017312745.1). NCBI lineage: Eukaryota > Metazoa > Arthropoda > Insecta > Orthoptera > Gryllidae > Gryllus > Gryllus bimaculatus. The sequence goes on along the minus strand of BOPP01000015.1, from coordinate 4,279,451 downwards.
TAACATAAAATATTGAAGATAATACTCGTAACCTGTTTTTTTAATGAGAGGTTTGTTTGGCGACAATTATTGTGGCACTAATGAGAGCTGTTTTGACGGGTCGTGACGTATGGTCTGAGATGCTGCACGAGAATAGTATATTCGTGATAGTTGGAAACGTGTTATCAAGTATTTGACAGTTCAACGAACGAATGGATGCGTGCGCATCCTAGATAGCATGGCACACGTAATTTGTTTTGGAAACGAATCCTACACGGGTTTAATATGTGGAAAAGAGGTAAGGCGCGAAACTTATTCCCATGAGAACATAGCAGTTCCGTGAGGAGAGAGAGATCTTTGAATCACCTTCCAAAAAGTTGATCAGTTACAGAATTTCTCTAAATTCAAATATAAGTTCATTTTCGAATATAAAAGCCGAAGAACGCTCAAAATCTTATAATGCTGACTTCCAACATGATAATCAACATATAAGTTTTAAATTTTCCTCTTAGTTATCCTTTGCTCTAAAAGTTATACATTAAATCAAATACTATATTTCGTAATTACGCCCAGAAGAAGAAACTGTGACCAACATTAATTTCCTCAAGGCTGACAACCCAAAAATTAAACATTTCCCCCTGAAACATTAAATAGCATTATAAACATTAAATATTAATTTCACCCAGAGGAAGAAACTGTAATCAAAATTATTTTCTCCACGTCTACCAACTTAAAAATCATGTATATTTCCTAGTAGCAACTCGGCGGTGTGGAGTCGCCGCGTCCTAGTCACAGATGTCAACATTCCGGCCGCCATTCTGCGACTTTCCTCTTAACGAAATGGATATACATTTCCCCCCCACACATTAAATCAAATACTCTATTTGGTAATTCCGCCCAGAAGAGGAAAATATGTCCGACTTTCCTCCCCTTGAGAAACCGCCACCGTCTATTAATATCCGGCGCGTGGAAAGCGGTGAAAGGGGTGGGGACGGGCGGGGACGGGCGGAGTGCGTGCGTTAGCGTTGGAGGGAAGTGCGTGGAAGTGGCTGTCGCGCCGCGTAAGGCTGCTGCTGCGCACCCGACAGGGGAGATCAAGTGTGAAAGCGCGCTACCGCGGAACTAATTAGTTTTTTTAGGGAACATTTCACGTGTGGGAACCAAGTGCGTGTGCAAATCTGTTGACGTTGATGGCGGTTTCTGGAATCGAATGAAAGAGGTCGCGCCCCGCTTGGGAACTAAGGGAACTGATCTTGTGTAATTAAACAACGAATCGTCACAAGGACAGTTGTTTAAGAGTTATGGTATACATGTATTGCCTAGACTCATGATGATCGTTATAAAAACACATGAAAAATGTTAACTATTCAGGGTTAATAATGCACTTCATACGAGTATTAACTTAGCCCATAATAATGATGTTTGAAGCTCGAAAGGTTAATGTATTTATATTCTCATAAAATATGTTGCAGTCATCATAATTAACGTGGACTCAGAGATTCCATAATACTCGTATATGAATTCCAGAATTCACGACGTTACGTAAAGCGGTAATTGAATTAGGAATCGGCTATCGCCGTCAAGCATTATACTAATAGGTTTTTAAATGAAGCAAGAAATTAGTTTATGTACAGTTTAATGATTAACAAATAACGAACTTTCAATTAAAATTACCAATCAAACTCGACTACCTTGTCTTAACAAGAAAATTAAATTTATAACTGTTTCTTTACGATATCTAATTTACTACTGGTTCATAAAGATTCTGCGTCGATTAATAAATTGTTTTCTTCGATGTATTGATATGAAAATATACACCGAAGGTGTACATCGTGTTTTCAACCAGCATCATGCCGCAGGTCAATAACAATCGGTGGAGTTACAAGACCAGTTACATTTCCATACCAGAAGCCCGCTCACATGCCGCGCATGAGCTGTGATCTCATCCAAGCATTAAAGCTCGCTATCGTAGGCCACGCCTGCCACTTTCTCAGCCACCGCCGCCACCGCCTCCGCCTCCACCACCGCCGCCGCCACCGCCCTCGCGGCCGCCTCCACCACCGTCGCCGCCACCGCCGCCACCGCCACCGCCACCGCCTCCGCCACCGCTACCCCCACCGCCGCAACCTCCGCCTCCACCTCCACCACCTCCATCGCCGCCGGCCCCCCGTGACGCGCCTGCTACCGGCACCGCGTAGCCGACAGAGCCTTGCACCTTGTTCTCACCGCCTCATTAGATAGCATCTGCGCGCGCGGCGGCGGCGGCAGCAGCTGCGCGCACCGCCTTGCTCCTTTCCCCGCTCCTCGCACGCCCGCCGCGTTAGTCAAGGGCCGTTTGCGACGCCTGCGATTTCGGGCCGCTCCGAAGGCACAAGCACCAAGTGCCAAAATGGCCGAAAAAGCGGATTCATGCGGACCGTGAGACCACAAAAGCTTTTAAATTTATCACAGTTTGTGACTCGACTGCTCACGAATCTCAAGTACTGTGTAATGAAAAAAAATGTTTTACACTTTCTTTGGCATAAATTATTGCTTCTCTGTTCTTTCCATTCCTAAAATTCCTATCAATGCGGATGGATACACCTTGTTTCATTTTTTATTTGTCTGTGTTTTCGGTCTTGTTTGTACCAGTAAGATTGAAAAGACAAAGCTTGTATTGCGAATAAAAAATTGGGTGGTTGTTTTTTAAAAATTTGCTGTTAAATTAACATTTTGGAACCTTCTTTTAATTTAATGGCATTATTGGAAAAGCGTTCCAACAAACAATACTTTGTATTTTGCTGTTTAGTATAAGTACAGTACAAGTACTGTAAAGTACATTACAGTGCTTGTACAGTATTGTATGTAATAAGTATAGTGTAAATTGTATCAGTTCCTTTCCAGACAAATTGCAACTTATTACGATTTCACTTGTAATAATGAAGCATTCTATTAAATGTTTTATAACCCACTCGAGAGTTCAATCCAAACTCACCTTCAGAACGTAATGCACGACGCGTACTCATTTAGAAATTATGTGGCGACTGCTATCATTACTTTCTCCAAGAGATCAATAACTGCAGTTAAATTATCAAAAGTGGCGCTGGTTCCCTTCTTAACCTTTCATTTGACACCGTTTACTGGAGAGCTCTTGCGCCCGAAGCAGAGGTATGTTATTGACCTAAAGACTTGCACATCTTAAACATGACAAACTACCGGTCATCAATGTAGGTAGTAATTACTCTCCAAAAATGTTAATGAAGCAGAGGGAAAACTGTAAACACGCCACGAATCCATCAAGGATCTTAGGAGCATTGAGTGGGGGCCTACATCGAGGTAAGGCGATGCGGTGGTTCCTGGAGCCAGAACGTCAATCGGGACAACTTACAGAGCACGAAGGCGCTCGGCAGTGCACTGCCAGCGCGAAAGGGTCCAAGAAATGACTGCCTGCTTGATTTTACCTTCTAGAGATTATTTTCCTTTAAAATGTTGATGGCTCTTTGTCTTCAAATTGTTACAGATTCGGTGCAAAGAATGCAGTATTTTAGAGATCGCTCTCGATATATATTGCGCTATCATCAGTAAATATAAATTCATAAGTTTAATTTCATAGTGAACGAATGGATAAATGATAAAGATTCATCTAATATTCAGTAAATAATTTAATTCTGCGCAATGGTTGTGCATTTTTAATTTGAAATGTGTATGTTATGTATAAAAGTGACACCTTAATTACACTTTTTAAGAATAATAAAAGAAATGTAATTAATAACTAAGGAAACACAAGTGATCAACATAAATCTTACATACAAGTCTACCCTACCAACTACAAAACAACACTTACCGCTGAGCAATGCTCACATCTTGCATAGCTACCTACGATATTCTTAGATCCCTGAATAGCGTTTAAATCATAAGAATAATCACACAAGATAGCAGCTGAAGCAAATACTATGATAATTGAGTAAACTATAATTTCTTCACAGCTTTTTAAAATGTTAACACATAATTGTGACATTTCCACTCGTGAAATTAAAACCAATCAATTTAACTACACATAGAAAATGCCCTAATCAGAGCGATTAATGTCAAAAATATTTTCGCTTTTTCTATCCGATTTTTCTTACCGCTTCTCCATATTGGCCTTCCGAAGATAAGCGCGCCCGGAAACACTAATCAATCCAAAAAATCTAAAATGAAGCTAAAACAACAAGACCAACATCCTATTCCGAACACATTCTTGGCTATCCGGGATGAGCCGCGTCTCGGTCAATTGTACTGACGTTTCGGCCATCTTGCTGTGGTCTTCTTCAGAGCTACACTGCTGACATTTGGGAAGGACGTTGCAGTCACAGCAACGTAAATGGAAGGCGAGTTGACAGAGCCTCTTTGCGCGAGCAATTCTCAGTTGGCTGAATCTTCTGGGGGATTTAAACATACACTCCCCGTAGAAGTTCGTTATATGGGTTCGTTGGCTTCTGCGGCCGGAGTGAATGCTTTCTTGGCTATCCGGGATGAGCCGCGTCTCCGTCAATTGTACTGACTTTTCGGCCATTTTGCTGTGGCCTTCTTCAGAGCTATACTGAGCTATACAGCAAGATGGCCGAAGCGTCAGTACAATTGACCGAGACATGGCTCATCCCGGATAGCCAAGAATGCGTTGACTCCGGCCGCGGAAGTCTACGAACCCGGCGTATTCCGAAGTCTCCCGAATCGCCTTCACGGACGGTTTCCAGAGCGTCTTCTCAGCTCAGTCCCATTGCCCGCCGTCGAGCCACCGCGTGGGCGAGGGTAGCGAGAGGCGCTTGGGCGCGCGCCCGAGTTCCACCGCGCCGCCCACGCGCCGACGCGCCTTCTCCACGCGGCGCCGGCGACGCGTTCCTGCGCCGCCTCGACGCGCGCGACACGCACTCACGCACTCACGCGCCGCCGGCCGGGGTGCGTGCACGTGAGAGGAGGTCGCGCTCTGGAACGTTCGGGCGGCGGCGCCACGCCACGCCAAGCTGGGCGACCCGAAGCGCACGGCGAAATGTCATGAAGAGAGATTTTTTTAATCACATTTTCAAATCTTGATCTACCACTTAGAGAACTGGCTCATGGGCAAAAAAATGTATCAAATGAATGAAATGTGTTACCTCCAGTCAGGCCAATGTACCAACAGTATGTAACACAACTTAAGGCCCATTCACAATGTAAACATAACATTAGCATGGCGTTAACTTAAACGTTAGGAGTACGTCCATAAGCGGATTCATTCACAATGCGTTCGCATAAGTAAAACACGTAAGACGTTAACTTAAAGGCTTGGAAGCTTCAAACTTCTGTGCTTATGCTTAAGTAAGATATAAGAAATAAACCAATCGCAGTATGTTAACTCAAAATCCAGAATCGAAATTGGATTGAAGTCGATAGACGAACAATGCCATATGAACAATGGACACAGTCGATACCTCGAAATAGATTCTCACATCCAACCAATAGTAAACTAGAATGTCTAACAGTTAATAGAAACTCTTATTTTGCTTATTTTGCAGATTATTTAGTTGGAACAAGATACGTTTAAACAAAACCAGTTTGTTTTCAACCCATTAAATATTTATCAAGGTATATAATATTCAAATCATTCATCAAATGTATGGCCAAAAATGCTTAGAATATGAGGATTATAACAATGATATAATATATCTTTATTATAATCCTCCCTTTCTAACCTTTTTAGATCATACCTTTGACGAATGATTTGAATATTATTATCTACCTTGCTAAATATTTAATGGGTTGAAAATAAATTGTTTTGTTTAAACGTATCTTGTTCCAACTATATAATCTGCAGGCAACTTTTACCAACCAGAGACTGTTATTGTAAGAGCAAGTTCTTGAACCCTTGTCAAATCCTTTCGGCAATGTGTGATATATGAAAGATGTTTGCTAATATGTTAATGTTTTTAGCCACTGACGTTTGAAAATCAATTATACTATTTTAATTTTCGAACATATTTGATTACTTTGTTAATGCATCTTTGTTATGCGAATATAGTAGTGCAGAAAACAGTTATATGCTACGTAAATGCGATTATCGTGCGATCGTCAAGTCCTGCTCGTGTCACAGCCCAGATTGCAATTCATCGGCGCCCCATACCAATGAACGCCTTGTTTTACAAGTTTAATCTAAAAGCAAATTGAAGACGTTGCCTTACATACTTATTTTCTGAATTGCATTGGAATCCACGTCTCTATGAACATTGCGTGTTTCACTTTTTCTTTTATATGAGATTCGAAAACAAAAATGTTAATGTTTTGTAAATATCCTTTCATTGGAAAATTTACTATGAGAATAGCGAACTATAGTGTATATAAAATCACGCCTTAAATTTTCCAATCTTATATTTATATCTTGAAATTCTCTAGAAACCACACCCTTCATTTGTAGTACTTACCTTTGCAATAATGGCAGGCAATTATGCAAATACAAATTATATGAATGCCACGAAGTTTTATGATTACATGCTGATGATAAACGCTTGCAAATAAAGAAATGGCACTGAACATATCAGTGAAATAGACCGTTATTTATCGGCGCCAGAGCGACTGTCATAAATAATTGTGTAATTGCGGTGCTGTCGGCGCCATGCCACCACCTGCCACTTTCGCGAAGCCACGCTGCAACTCTGGACGGCGCCCGACAGCACAATGTCAGCAGCCCACAGTACAGGTCCGTGCGGCGGGGTGCGTTCGCTAAGGCGTTAGTCCATTCCTTGGCGGCATTCACTCTAGGCATTTCAGTCCGTCCCATTTCTTTGTTCATTTGAATGATTAGATTGTTTTCATGGTATTAAGGAAAGCAAATGTTAGTAGAAACTGTTCCGCTTCAATGAACAAAAAAAAAAAAAACTTGAAAAAATAAAGCCACTTGCCAATAGTTTTAATTGTATCGTTGCGAAAGGTAAAGTAGAGACCCAAATTGCGAAAAATAATAGATACCATCCCCATTTATTTTTATTAATGCGTCATTGCCATTCCTTGAGTTTTGTGAATTTCAATGCAGATGTCCTTAATCGAATAAAAAACTAAAAGTATTACTCCTTATAAAAAAAATACAATATCAATGACTTACATATATGGACTAAAGACTTATTCCATATATTATACGTATTAATAATTAAAAGCTCTCAAATTGTTTGTTTACAAAATGTAGGTTTGAACATTGTGTGTTATCTTCCAAACCACACAATTTTTCAATATCCTTGTCTCGTTCTACAATTCTTTTGTGTAATTATATTGAGAACCTTCAAAACATGTACATAAATCACAGTATCATGTATTTGAAACAGTAAAAAAATCTCCATATCATTGAATAATATGCAACTCCATAATGAACAGATTCCGACCAATCACTTCTGATTCAGCATATGATTACCATTATTAGATCTCTCGAGATGTGCTCGTGAAGGGTCAAAACGAGAGCTCTTCTCTGATATTCCATCCCCAATCGCTGACTGGACTTTCGCGATGAACTTCCCGATACGAGAGGAAAGCAGCGCTTCACGGGCGCGGACCGTTCGGCCAGCTGCGCCGATGAATCTCACAGTTCACAACAATGGGCAACGAGCAGACAATCCTCTTTTTTTCAAGGACCCGTTATCTCTTTGGAGGAAGTGCACGGAGTGTCTAGTTTCCGCCGTTTGTGCGCTCGGCGGGCGCGTGATGAGCGTGGGAACCGTGCCAGACGGACGTCACGAAACGAAAGGTGCGAGAGTCTTTAAGGCGGCGACGCGGCATTCGTGTCGCCGCCCGCACGACATGTCATTGTGCATAATACTTCCGTTTCGCGGAGCTGGCTGCACACGATGCGAATGTCGCGGGTGAAGGTTGTGCCACTGGAAATTATTGGTCGTGGATTCAGATGCGGGTGGGAATTACCCATACATGTAACGTGTCACGCACTTTCTCTTCTGATTTGTTAATCTTTCGTGAAATACTTGCACTAATCAAATACGGAAAACGTATCTATTACCACCGTATTGCTTAAATAAGGAATTTAAAAAGAATAATTTTGTTAAATTAATCACAGTAACATTTAAATGTTAATAATAAAACAAATAATAGAAGGTTATTGTGCAAATAGAGTATTATATTATGTTTCTTTGAAAATCCTTACTCACATTTTCATTTAAATAACTAAACCACTCATTAACTTCATTAATGGATTTGAGTCCACGGCACAAGCGATTTCTTGCTGGTGGCATCCCAGGCGCAAACACATTGTCGCCATCACCAGGCAACGCTGTAACAACCGCCACCGCCTTCACTTCCACCGCCCCCACGCAAGCAAGCAAGCAAGCAAGCATTGTACCTGCCGCGGCAAAAACGCGGGCTGGCGGGCAGGTAGGCATTGCCGCAGCAGACCGGAGCGGCAAAAGCGGCCGGCCGTTGGACGCTTGATGCACTTCTTGCTTAATTGTGCAGCCGATACTTTGCGCTTTACTGTGCTTTTAGGGAAGTTTTTTGCTGGTGGACTAACAGCGGAGTGAACTAGGCGGTTTACTGAAAGTAGCTGACCGCACGAGAAAAAGTATCTCACAAAGGCGTAATGACTCAGAAGTTCTGGCGCAGCTGTAGAGTATAATACATTTCTTTCTGTCATGGTTCATTTATTCTGTAATTAAAAAGGTTTTTGGATTTACCCTCAGCTTTATAAATATGAATAAAATAACTCAGATTTCGTTATCGTGACCTTCAACGATAAGTTTAAATATATGGGTTCGAAAAAATATCAATACTAATTTTAATTGTAGTTTAATATTATTTTAGAATATAAACCATTAATCTGAAATTTTATCAGGCACACTTGTTATGGATAAAATTTATTATCACTCAAATACAGAAACGAGATTCTTTTCACATATTTCCTAATTCATGAAATCAGCAATGACTTCGCATTTAATTTTTAATTTTTTGAAGGAAATGTTTTTATTCCTCTTGTACGTTTCTACAAATAAATTCGTGTTAACTTTTTCACAAACTTTTATTTGTTTTTATTCAAAGACACGTTTTCAATGAAGGTGAAATATTTCTAAGTCACTATTGGCAGCAAAAAATAACAGAAGTCCCTTTTGAGAGGTCTGACCCGTCCGTACGTGACTAACAGAAGCGAGAGTGAAACTGGCTGAGGGACTGAGCCGTTGGTTAGCAAAAAACTTATGTCGATTAAGAAAGTGGAACGTGAATTTCACATTTCCGCAAATTCTTCTTCACAAATCTGTTATGTTTTCGATTGGTTAATTTTCTTTTTGCAAGTAATGGGCCCTTAGAGGACAGATATTGAAACAGATCACACATTCAGTTCGTTTAAGCAAATATTAATTCTGAATGAACTAAATGAACTGAGAAGAAATGTTTGAAGGAACGAAATTGAAAAAGATTCAATTAGACAAAAATAATATTTTACACACGTACAAGACAAAAAGTAGAAAATTGTTGACATGTATGGTAAAATAATTTAGGAATAGAATTTGTTTAAATTACTAACATAATCTTTAAAAGTATAAAATGTTTTTCGGGCAGTTTGGCTAAGAAATATAGTTGAAGATCATATTGACTAAATGCCTGTTTCAAAGGAACACGTGTTTCAAATTGCGTTGAACCGATATATTATTTTCATATTATACATGTTCATTATATGCGTTAGACATATTAATTATTCTTATGTTTTCGTGTGTTGAGACGAGAAGTCCTTCACATTCAACGAGCTAACGTGAACGTCAATGAATAGCACAGTATTCTAGACAAACTCCACTTTACTAACGTTAACTTAAACATATGTCAAAAAGGATTGAAATATAAATAGTATTAAATTAAAATGTCATTTCATGAGATAATTCTCTGAAAGTGAAAAAAAACGTATTTATGGGAATGAAAATGTTCTGAAATTCAAATGTGTACTTCTATTTATTTATAATGACACTGACCGTTTCATCATTTGTTACATCGTCATGCAATCGGAAGCTTGAACCTCGTCTGAGTTACGTCACTACAGTGACGTTCAAGCTTCCGACGAATAAGATGACACTGTAACACTTGCGTCAAGTGCCACTAGAAATAAATCTAGTAATAAAATAATCTAAATACCAGAATTGGGGTGAATACCAGAATTCGAAAGATTAGAACGCGAAAGGATGTAGGTATTGTAATTGCTTAAAGGCCTTCGGCCTAGCCACATAGGATCAAGTAAGATAATTTGTCTGTAATGAGTCTGTAATTTGTCTGTAACCTATTAAATAAATAAATAATAATCTAAATAAGTATAATTTCGATACAACAAAGATAAGCTGGGTAAAGGCGAGAGCAAGCGGTGACGTGGGGTGGAGGGGAATGTAGAGTTGGGGCGGGGACTGTGGGAACGACGTGGGTGGAGCGAGAAGGGGAGGGGAAAGGAGGGACCGCAGGATCTTGTGGCAAGCTCCGAAGCGTGGCCCACCTCAATAGCTATTTCGCGCCTTTTTTTCTCTACACTGTTTTGCCTACTGGGAGTTTCTAATCTGTGGGTAAGTAGAATATGAATTTTAATAGTGGAATTTTCTCACGAAGTGCAGCCGTCCTTGTAACACTTTACTATAGACTTGGTCAAATAAGAGAGAAAGTTGTCTATACACCTACAACTCGAATGCACTTGAATCTTGCATTCTGTGTTTTACTGGTAAACAAGTTGAACATACTACAGCTCTCAAAAAACATTTCTTGTTAGATATTGTATTCATTTCTTACTTTGCATCCACTACTTTGCTTAACATTCTATTTGTTAATTTCTACATGAACATGATCCTTGGAGTAAGTACTTCTTATTCGATGATATATGAAGCAACTAACTTTGTTTAACAACTATTTCTAAATTTATTTTGTAATATCTCCTTGCTTTCAATTCAAGTCTTTTGTTGAATACGGTTGCAGCCTCCCGTTACCTTATAACGTTTACTTCACACCCTATTCATAATAATTATTCATTCACATCACAAGGCCATGGTGTCGATTAATTTCTCAAGTGAAACCTTTCACGTCTAACCCTACATTGAAAGTAAAATTGTTTTGTACGTTACAGTTAACATTGTCCTGGCTTGTGTCTTCATCGAGGTTGAATGTTGAATGCTGTAAGCCGCAAATTCATTCCCATCCTTTTTTCACTATCAAAAACATCTGAATCCATTGAAGTACTCGACGCATGAAAAGAACACGCAACCTTTTTAATACTTCTGCCCGTGTTATCTGGCTTTTCGCACCACTTGCCGACGCGTGTAGAAAGAGCGACGGCCATGGCGGTACATTGCCGCCGCCACCACAGCCGGCGAGGGGGGCCTGAGATGTGGGGCGCTTATGCAAAGACGGCGCCAGATACCATCAGGCAGAGGGCGGCGGCGGCGGTCGAGGCGTGGGTGGCGCCGGCGGCAGAGCTTTGTGTGGAACTAGCAGAGAAGGATGTAGACACGCGGAGGGAGTGGCAGCATTGCGAGATAACACAGGGAATACGTTTGATTCTAATGGTTGTTCGGAAACGCTAATGAACGCGCGAAGTACCCGATGTGAGGGCGTACAAAAAGTGTGCTATGCCGTGGTCAGTGACGGGGTTATACCGTGCTCAGTCATACGGCGTTTTACGGCGGTATGGAGGTAATGTATTGGAATAGGTGATGTAGAAAATGAAAGGAGTTCCATCTTTAATTAAGAATTTTGGCGAGTTTTGGCGAGTTCAATCCGCAACACTCTTTGTTCGAGTTCGTAGTGATCCCCGAGGGTTCGCAACAGATTTTTCTCAGTGTTCTCCCGCTTGTTTTGCTTACAAGACACCATCGTCTTATTAAAATATGTGAAAAAAACTAATATAATAATCTTAGAGCTGTGATAACTATAGGGACGACCTGTGCTTTGACGCCTCACATTCGGCTGATCTCGATTTCCAAACTCTTGTATTTAAGACATTTCACCGCCTCCTTGGTTACGACGTTTTGATCGCATGGCACAGCCATATCGACAAGTAAACGCGTTTTTGTCTCCAAATCCCGGATAACAATAATCGGATTCTTTGCCACAATCGTGGGATCACATTAAACTTGTTAGTTGTTCAGTATGATACAGAATCCAAAAGATGGCACCGTATTTAGTGAGTGTTCGTACCACGTGGAGCATGTGTTTGGAACTTCGAGGGTGGTACAGATATACCAGTGCAGGTAATTACACATCGTCTCCAGACTTTTCATGTATTAGGTCTGCTAGAATTGGACAAGCTGAGACGATATTATAAATGGTATCTATTTGAATGGTTATTATTATTATTATTATTATTATTATTATTATTATTATTATTATTATTATTGTTATTATAATTTTATTTTATTTTCTCATTTCATTGGTACATTTAAATGGATTATTGTACAGATTGACAAAATCAAAGCACAATACATCTATTTTTAAAATAATTCATAGTACATCATTTCCCATGAATATCCGAACTATTATTGTTGTTGAGATAATTACTGCTTTTATTATTATTATTATTTTTATTATTATTATTATTATTATTATTAATATTGCAACACTTACGGTGAACTTCGATGACTATCGAAATCTCTGGAAGAAGACATGTGGTCGATACGCGCACGCGCGGCGTGGAGGCGTGGGCGTGCGCGCGTGCGGGTGGCCGTGGCGGCGGCGGTCGCGTGGGCGGGAGCGACCTCCGGTGCGAAAAGGCGCGGCGCCCGGTCCTAATTGAAACATGCGGCCGCCCGCCTCCATTGTAAACAATCGCGCGGCCCGCGCGGGCACGTTTCAAAACGTCTCGTGACTGATGTGCGTTGGGCCACGCAAATGGGGCAACGGTTCGCGCGCCCGCCCGCCGCCCGCCCGCGTTCGCCCGCCCGCCCGCGTTCGCCCGCCCGCCCGCCCGCCCGCCCGCGTTCGCCCGCCCTTTCGCTCGCCCGCGTTCGCCCGCCTTTCGCCCGCCCTTTCGCCCGCGTTCGCCCGCTTTTCCTCCCGCGTTCGCCCGCCCGCCCGCCCGCCCGCGTTGCGCCGCCCTTTCGCTCGCCCGCGTCGCCCGCCTTTTCGCCCGCCCTTTCGCCCGCGTTCGCCCGACCTTCCTCCCGCGTTCGCCCGCCCATCCGCCTGCGTTTGCCCGCCTGCGTTCACCCGTCCGTGTTCGCCCAGATGGGGCAGCCCCTACTCCCCACCCCCACCCCCCGTGAGTCCGAAGGCGATTCCCCCGTGCCAGAGGTTACCGCGGGTCGCATCGCTGGCGCTCCCAGGGAGCGGACACCATATGGCTCCTTTGAAATACGGGAAGGACCGAAACTAAACGGCGAAACATCGAGAATGGACAGCTCGTAGAGAGAGGAGACAAATGGCGGTATGCTTTAGAAATGAATGGTTGGCTGAGTTCTGCGAACATATATTTTTTCTTGTGGCTGGCATACGTTATTACAGAGTTACCTGAACTTTATATAACGGTAATGTAATCCAATACTCCAAATTGTGTTGCAATGAACGTCCTTACTGCTGCAACACTGAATTCTTATAGTTGCGTAAACAATTGAATAACTACAATGTGCTTTACTTTTGACATAGAAGACATATTATAATTGATTTGCTTGTTTGAATAACTGAAAGCAAACGCACGAAATGAATACGATCGTACGACGTTAAGTACTGCACCCTCTCTTTGTTGTTTAAAATGAAGCGGATAAACATGTCAGTGAAAGTAGACTGCAAAGTAATATCTATCTCAGTTTCATTTCCATTAATACCTTCTTTATTTAATCATACTGAACGTCAACCATTGTCATTAATTGCCTGTAACCTATGGTTAAAATAAACACGTAACATTTAATCGATTTTAATGAATTTAATCAAATGTATGATATCTACATATTAGTATTTTTCAGGTTGTTATTTAATCTTGTGTTAAATATAAGGTTGTTTTTGCTGGATTAGAAAATTAAAATGTTATAATAAGTTAATATTCTTTGAAAATCCTTATTTGGATTTATTTACATGAATATTTGTTTGAAGTATATTTTAAATGGTTTTTTATTTAAATTATTTTAAGTGCAAACCGACGCGAGTGTGAGATGTTGCAAATTAAGCTATTGTTAACGTAGTTGTGTGGCTATTAGCCCAAGTACACACGTAACATACTGTTATTTGAAGAAGAAAAAAATTTCCAGTCTGAAAAAAAGGAAATAAAATGCAAGGTCTACGACCTCCAGACTTAGATGTTCTTCTTTTCTGCATAACGAGAACCTACGCGCAACAAATTGCCATCCACGTTCCAAGCGAGTCAACTTACATGGAGGTAACAGTAACAATAGAACGTTTGGTCAGTAATAGGCCTTCTCTGGACAAAAAATGAATTGCTACCATTTCACGACAACGTAATTATCAATTTGTCACCCTCCCAAGGCGACTTGATCGTCGCGTAGACGTGCTCGCTTCACAATGGTAGCGCTGACCTCGCGCCTCGCGCTAAGGCGGCCTAACTGCTTGCGCATTAATTTTGAGCCAAGAGCAGTCTTCCCAAAAAGGGATTGCGCTGACTCACGGCACTCACACATATCGCGTTGCAGAACGTAAAGAAAGGGACCTACAAATTCAACAAGACACGCTTTGATGATAACTTGGGTTGTTCCAAATGCATACTTGGTACGGCTTGATCTGAGCCAAGACGTGGTAATGCTTTATCTTCTGTTCATTCTGTAGCAGTATAATGAATGGCCCGAAGCTAGGTCCAAATTTCCTCATCCAATTAATTGCACAGTTCTATTCTCGCGTCAAAAATAGATTTAAAATGGATCGTTTTGGCTCTTATTAATTGAAATTAATTACATTAGTTCGTATTAGGTATGAATTCATTTTCACTGAAATACGTTCCAGAGTATTCGAATTGTTTATGTTAATTTTATATATTTCATTACTGTATGATTACCAATTCTGAAAACTATAAATACTCCATTCTATTGGGGAAAATTCATCATAATTTCCTTCAATTCATTCTCAACAATTTTGTTAATTTCTTTTAAAAAAGTGATATTTGTGTATTGTTTTCTTCCGGGGTTTTGATTCCCAATGTCTGACTTCGTGTATTTATAATATATAAATATAAAGGAACAATTTATTTCATGGGTCGTTTCTCTACAAAACCCCAGTTGGCGGAAAATAAAAACCCAGAAAGATACAATCCAATGTAAACATTGTGGTAAAAATAGCGTATAATATGACAATAGCGGAGGAAAAGAAAATCAAACGGAATAACATTTCTGGTTAGGTTGAACCAATTGTTCCATTCCTTGCTCCGGGTGTAACGTCGTGTGTAGGGATCTACACCACAAGGAAACAGACACGAGTGAGTATATACAAGTTTTAACCGAGATATGGGATCTAAAGATAGAATCGCCCAAACAAAGACGGGGAACCTTTCCCGACAGGAAATGGTCCCGGGCCAGGCAGCGCCAGGGAAAGGCTTTCCACCGCGCGGTGGGTGGGGGTAGTGACGTAGGAGGTCAGGTGACCTGGACCTATAAAGACGCCGTGGGCGAACGACGGCGCGGGTGGGTAACGATTTTGTTTCCCTCGTGGCAGACAACTAAAACTTTGTCCGCTCAGGCTGGGTGCGGAGTGCCGGAGGGCACGTGGGTGTTCGATCGAAGTTCGGACAGGGTGATGTGTTTTCAACTCATTCGGGCAGATCGTCAATCTGCCGGGGCACACCAGGTGCCTATCGCGACGCGGCCCTTGCAGGCTTGGTCGTAGGCGTCGCCCGCAAGGCGCACGTAGGGAGAGGGAGGGCTGCAGGGTAGCTCTGGCAAACCGGCCTAGAGTGAGGGATGTAAATATGACAGTGTGTAAA
>BOPP01000015.1:4238765-4261966 GCA_017312745.1 Gryllus bimaculatus | reverse complement strand
GATTGGCAGTTCGCCAAGGGCGTGCGGCGCTCGGACGCGTTATCTGGAGCGCCATGTTAGCCCCCCCCGCGGCCGCCGGCAAGTGCACCGCACACGCACTGCCTTATTAGGCGGCTGGGAGGCATCGCACGTCCCGCGGGGCGCGGGAGGAGACGGAAGTTGAGCGGAACTGGGGGAAACGGCGGTAGGAGTTTTTTTGAGAGGGGGATAATGATGCGCTTGCAATGTTAATCGACTAAACGACTTCCTGCGTTTAAATTCTGCGTCGGAAAAGTTTTTGTTGTGTATGTGGATGGGTCGGAACGTTGGATGATGGATCTGTTGAGATGGGACTAAATAAGACTGGATATTTCTGTATCAGTAGACGATATTCAAACTAATTAATATTCATGGTAATTATTCTGTTAGTATGCTGGAAAGTTTGTTTCTCCTACGGTCCACCGTTCGGTTAAGCTGCTGTGACAAGAGGGTTGCAGATCTTTATATTGTGAGAAAAAGCTGGGAAAAGGTTTTTTTGATAATCAAACATACTAGTTTTGAAGTACACAACAGATATAAGCAACCAGTGGTAAATTTATTTGTTATGGGTCTTCATGCTAAGTGTCGCTAAGCTGAAACTAAACTTATCATACATCAATAAGGGGTGCAAAATAGGTCTATATTTAAATTACAAAAACAGTAACTTCCGTGTATTCTTCTCAGTTACCATCAAATTTGGAGTATTTCATTTAATATAGAGGAGTTCCTATGAGAGGGGGCATCTTTTACCGGATGGGAGATAAATAAAAGTCGCGCAGGACGAAATCATAGCAAGACAAAGTAATGAAGCCATTTACAAATGATATAACTGTAAACGAACGCACTGACAACATGAGTGCGTAGATAAATCCTGCAGTTATTTTGCCAGCAGTGACCAGCAGTAAACCTTCTTAAAGTAGTATCTCTTTAGCAGTTGAAAGACCTAGAACAACAATAAAATCAAACTACTTGGCTCCCAGCACCCCAGCGAGTGAGGTGCAAGGGGAATACCCTCCGGTCCAGCCCGGTCGTCTCTCGAGGGTCAAATATGGTGGCCCGGCTCGTGCGCCGTCAGCCGGAGCGCCAGGGGCGGTGGCCTCCGCGCAGCTGGGCGTGGGCGGGCGCCGGGGCGCCGGCCCGTGGGAACCACACGGCACCACACCCCCACGCACCTCCGGTCCGCGGGCGGAGATCTGAATGCATGAAGGCCCATTCATAATGCAAACGTAAACATAAGCACATCGCATAGACATAAACATTAGCATAACCGTTAGACTGAAGTATTCACAATATATAACATAAACGTGAGCAAAATAAGAGTTTCTATTGGCTGTGAGACAGTCTAGCATACTATTGATTGGATGTGTGAATCGATTTCGAGGTATCGAGTGTGTTCATGGCCCATAAGGCGTTAAAATAACACTTTAAATTTGGTCTTACGGTTAAGGTTTCTCACCCTTACGTGCACTGAATAAGATGTATTACATTTTACATTACACGATATCAAAATTGAATCGTTTATTTCAGATATCCTTCAAACGTCAAATTCCTCATTTCGAGAAAACTGAGAATAAAGCTTACAATTTTTAAAATTTCAAAACTTTTTTATTAAAGGAGTTGATAAATGAATATTTTTCACATAAATGTGCACTAAACTATGTGTTTATCCTTCTGGAACAGTAACTCGTCGCTAAAGCGTGTTTTAGATTTTGGCGTTTGATGGGTTTCTGAAATAAACGATCCAATTTCAATGCTCTTTTTCCTTATTAATGTTTGTGCGAATTAGAAATTGTTAGTCCATAATATATTTTCTTCATGATTTAATTTTCATTCTTACATATTGTCGCGTGTGACATGTTGAATATCTCCTTACCCTGACATTTATGACTTTTGTTTGTGTTCACATATAACATACATCTTGGCGGGGCCGACAACACTTTTACACACTCCACCTTGTGAAATATGCATCAAGTTTGGACCTACTCCCTTCTGAGGACATTTTCCCTCCGAGAAATACATATTCGGCGTCATGTTTCACACCTTTTGGGTCAATCACGCCATCTCCATCCATATCTTGAAGAGATCTCAACCAACTTCTTTCTCTTTTTAGCTGTAAAGACCTTCTCGACTGTCACGACTAGGGAAAATAAATTGCCGGAGCGAACTTGTTTTCTCGGAATCGACTTGTGAAAAAACTGAAATTCCCCGCCGCGTGCTGTGCACCCTTGGACGTCGCCGCGTCACCATCTTGTTTTTGCCCTCTTTAGTGAGTCGCCGCCTGAACGCTGTCTTCCATACAGCACGTAGTCGCCTTCTTTACCCCACCTCGTGACTTCAACGGTTCTTCGAAAAACAATCGCTACCGAAATAACATTCGTTAGCCGATCTCGGCTTTGTATTAAATTTATGTGTGGAATAATAGAGTAAAGGTCAATTTTTTTTAGACTTCTGTTTATCTCTCTTCTTAGCATCTTAACGGTTAGTGATAAATTGGAAGGAAGGACTAATATGATGACTGGAAGAAGTGGTCCCAAGCATAGCACTGGATGAGTCGATATGTGAATGATTAATGTCAGTGACTGACAGAGCGAAACGGACCTGAATTGATTCTCCCAAAATAAAAGAATAATGCTCTAGGAACTATATTTGCATTTTACTATATATTTCTTAGAGAATTCCCCGCATAATGATTTTGAATCTTTACTGTACATTTGTTGCGCTTTAGGTTTCGTGTATTCATTGAGCGTTCCTTCTGTTTCCTCTGGCCACACAAAAGTCCGCCGAGTGGACGTCACACGCCTACTTTCTGTATTTACATTAGGTTTATTTTTATCCGAACACTGGCTTTGTTGACAGTATTTGTAATATATTGAATTGGCAGCTGCCATCAATTCACTCTTTTGTAATATCCACTTCATCTCTTTACATTAAGACTACGCCTTCTTGACTAGTAATGTGAACTTGAATTTTCTCCGCAGTTTGCAATGTCACAGATTTTCGTGACTGCCTTCATTGCCTTTAGTATGGAGAGAATATTCTAAGAAGGGACCACTTTTACAGCTTCTTCTTGGCTACTGTTTGCAGTATAACTGCAATTTATATCAGTGCACCCATTTTGTCAGTGCGTCCATTTACATTTTCCTCATTTATAAATAATTTGATCACTGTCTCTTGCATCGCCCTAGATGACATCGCCCTAGACGACGTGACCCTACCGAATTGTCAAAAGTGGTCCCTTCGTTGAGTAACTTATTTATACATCTTTCGTAGTAGAACGCGGGTCATAGTTCACGGGGAGTTGGGACCGACGGTGGGAACTTGACTTCACAGATTTATCTTCACTATTTTCTAACATCCGTTTCATGACTCTGCGCTCTTGACTTGTATTGTGACTAGAATTTTGTCTGCAGTTTGAAATTTCACGTATTTTTGAGAACATTTTCGTCGGATTTAGTACATTATTGGTAGTAGCAACACGGATTATATTTCGCGGGGAGTTGGTAGCGGCGGTGGGAATGTCGCTTTCTTGCGAGGCTGCCGGCAGAGCGAAGCGGTACAAAGTCGGAGCAGCCGGTTGTTTCCCCTCCCCCTCCTTTTTCACCTTTTTTTCGTGCTCTGTGTTTAAATAACGAGGGAAAGCCTCGCCCTCACCGAGTACTCAAGCATTACCGAACACTACAATTTTCCGCGTCGAAAATCTTGGGGTCCAAACCGGGCTTTATCCAGTGTTACGTTCGATCTTGCTTAAACCTTTTTTTAAATTCACCTCAAGATTACAAGACTCCCAATACCTATATTAGATGATGTTTCAAATTTAAGTAAATAAAAGACATAATTCAAAATTATAGTATATACTTTCCATAATAGTTTACATAACCAAAATCACGAGACGTTTTAACATGCGAACAAATTAATTTATTTCCCATTCCTATCAGTACAATTATCGTCTCGTACAGCAACTCCCTGGTAATGCATATCTCAGGCTCACAGACGGTTTGCAACTTTCCACAACGATGACCAGCCGTAGATCATGTATAAAACTCAACACAGGGGGTGGCTTACGAATACAACTTTGCACAGCTGAACGATGCAGCATTAATATTGTAACTTTCCTAGCAGTACCTGCCACCGGCACTATTCATTTTATACATAATTGTCCTTGTTTAGTCGATATCTCCTCATTTCCAATTCAAATTGCACCTTGACTAATGCGTCATCCTCCCGCAAGGAGGAAGGCTCGTTTTCACAGATAGAGAACTACTCCAGTCGTCCCGAGGTTCTCCTTTAGAGATTATCGAATTCGTGCGCCTCCAAACTATATTCATTACCGAAAACATTAGGTCAAATATGCCAATGGAATGATATTCGCATTGATTTATTCATCGGGAGGTCCTCGTGGTGGCGGATTTCGTACATTTAAATTCCTGGGTCTAAATCCGACCATTGTCTACGTGGGAATTTTAGGGACATGCTGCTCTGATCGGGGTTATGTTCGTGTTTTTCTTCGGTTTATTTTAAACTGTTTTACGTGCCGTATTCTCAAAACCACAGAGCATGAGCGATCGTTCTTCAATCTTAATATAGAGTTTGCATTAAAATTAATTAGAAGTTACGTACTTGGGGGGGAATTTAAAATTAAAAGCCTTCCTTAACATATTCACTTCGTAATACTGCTGCATATTTCGTAATGTAATATTCCTCCTAGAAAATTTGACTTCATTTACATTAAAATATTACAATTGACTACGAATATTAAAAATATATAGTGAGAGAATAATAAGATCTAACGAGAGAAAATGCAGTTTTAGGATATTAAGAATGTCTAAGGAATTTTAATCCAAAAATTGAAAAAAAGGTATTACCGTAGGACTTCTACAAATTCTCCAATTTTGTGAACATTTTACAAATGTGCAAAAAATAAAAGACAGTACGCAAACTGATGCGCTGAACTTGTAGGAGCACTGGATTTATTTTTATATGTTCTTGAATAAAATTGTGCCATCCTGAATGGCCGAGGTGGCTATGACCGTGAACCGAAAGGGTCGCGAGTTCGATTCCCGCCTTGGGTGTGGTTGTTCGTCCTTTATCTCTCATGTACGTGTTGTCGCGAAGGGCCTCGCGGTCTGCTGACCCCACATCCGAGGAGCCCGCAAGTGTGTTGGTGTCTAGTGTGTGGACGAATACGCGACCCATCAGGACGTAACAGGTAATCGGTTGTCGACTGGACAAAAACACCGGAAAAAAAGTAAATTGTTAAGTTTTGGAACAACGAATTTTGTTCACCTTCGGCGACTTTGAAGGCGCCGCGCGGCGACTGAGCTGGCTCGCGTGGCTAGCGAATTAGCGCCGTCGCGGCCGCGCCCTTGCAAGGTCGTAACGGGGCGTGGTGTAACGCCGCGCAGCGAAAGTATCGAGTGCGTGAGGGGGCGGGGCGGGTTGCGGCGGGGGGCGGGGGCGGATAGGAAACGCAATCGGGGCCAGCCTGCTTTTCGTCGGCGTCGCGCGGGCGGCCAACGCCCTCCACGCGCGAACTGGAGCGGTGCCGCCGCCGGGGGCGGAGGGGTGGCGGGGCGGTCGGGGCGGCTGGGGCGGCGGGCGCGGGGGGGCGGAGGGGGCGGCGGGGGGCGTGGCGGAAGGGGCAACGGCGGTGACCGTCTGCAATGGCTGCACTGTTGCATCTGCGTCGTTATTGACTGGAAGGTCTTAGATTTCAGTTGCGAAGTGGCCGGATTTTCGACAATAGCGGCACATACGGTTCGAATTCAACCAATGTCTTGAGGAGAATTGTAGCGGCCAAACCGGGAGAGGTGGCTCAGGGCAGGAACTGATGACACTGCAGTGCCTGTGACCAGGAGGTTCTACAGTTCGAGTCCGGATGGTGGCAGAATTTTTCGATACTAGCTAGATAAGCTATATCAGTCACTGGAGGAAAATTCTAGTGGTTGCGCTTATCCGTCGTTTTGCATTGTTTCTTTGATCAACACAAAGCGATTGCCGGAGCAGTACCCTAATAAACAGGCCACGGACAGCACGCGATCTTTACTTATCATTCGTTGTCCTGTCCTACCTGTTACACACACATGTACAATCTTACCACACATGAGGGATTAGTGTGAAATTTAGAGCTTTTCTCGGCAAGATCGGTGCTACGTTGGACAAGATATCTGGAGGAGAACACGAGTCAAACAGGCGTGTAGGTTGAGGCAGGATCTCAGAGAGGTCGAAAACTTGTATACTCTTGGAATATAACATTCACTTTACATACGGAACTAAAGACCACAGTAGTTGCTACGCAGGAATTAATACTCAATCACTCCGGTGACGGCGGTGGTGGGCGGGCAGTGGAGGGGACGGGCCTGGAGCTGTGACGTTGGCGGCGGAGGTGTAGGTGTGATGATGACGCAGCTGCGTAGATGGGAACGCCGATAACTGCCAGGCTTAAGTCATGGATTGGCTGTTGTTGTGGCCGTGCCCAAATAGAACACCATCGGTCGAAGACCGATGTTCTATGAGAAAAGAACATGCCGGTGGTCGATGTGAGATGCGATATATTAGCTTGTCTTATAACCACATTAATATTGGCCAGAATGCTATTTCTGCTTATTGCATTTCCATAATCTTTCCCAATTTACATTTTTGTTATTGTCACATACTAATATGTATGCGTCGTGACATTCCATACTTATATTATTACGACTTGAATTTAATTGTAAATTATTTTGGAAAATGTTTTGGAAAGTTTCTTTTACTGTTAAGAATAATACCGTATATTTGCCGTGTGCCTCTACCAATACAAATATTGGTCGAAACAAAATACATTTAAAACGTTCAATAACCAACTTGAAAACTGCTGTGCCGTGTGTGATATCATTACATAGTCTTTTTAGCCGAAATTTAATCAAAAAAGAGTTGTGATTCAAATTCGGAGTAATTGTGTTGCTCATAATAACTTTAATTTTGTATTTTCCAGCTTATAATTTTTTTGTAATAAACAAACAGAGTAATTGCATGAGAAGGGTGTTGTATAATACTACATAGTTTTGTCTCGTAATGTTTATGGCGTGCGTGTAGGGCTTTCTGCCTTAGGTGATCAATACTCGTACTAGAACACGATCCCTGGTTCCTTTTTTACTTTTAGTCGGTTGCTTTATGGTCCTGTAACACATTCCGAAATGTAACTCCTACAGTTGTGTCCACAAAAAGAGTATTGGCAAGGTAGTTTTCACCACAATAATATACGAAAGTATCACTTTATGTAATGCATAACCAAGTTATCTCATTAAGAAATATGTTGTTTGATAAATAATAAATATACCTTGCAGAGAAAATATTTGTTAACACACGAATTTGAATAATATGTTTGATCTTGTACTGCATTATTCTGTTTTATAATTTTCTGCATTATTTCTGTTTAATTAGTTTTCTTAAAATTGAAAGATTCAATAACTCAAACGATTTTATTCACCCCGAAAACTCATTTTCTCAAAGCATACGAGTATATCATTAAGAATTATGTAAATCGTTTTCGCACTTAATTTGGGCTTGGCAATTGCGCCTGAATTCAAATCTGTAATTTTGGTATAATTGGGTAAAAATAGTAAATTGTATTTGTTTGATACTTTTTCACTTTATTTTCAAAGTAAAACACATTCTTGCCAATTCACGCTATCATAGGTCAGTTCCAATTGTTTTCCATGTCGAAGTGTTGATTTGTTTTGTGCAAAGTATAACAGAGTCTTTTTTGTTTCACAGGTGAGTGTTGCAAGCCGTTAGGTTGCAAAGGCGCTAATTTGACGTAAGTAGCTCTTTCTGAACCAGCACCGTGAGCATTCCACGCTCCATGCCTCACACTTCGTGCTTCGAGGGATTACAATTCGAGGAGAATTAACTTCTGGATAACAGATAAGACTAAGATGATGATTACGTATCATCTTGACCTCTCTCTCCTCAAATGTTTTGTGAAGATGACAGGGTGAATGAATACGTAAATTAGTATATATTAGAATGCTTTACATACAGACGAGATTAATGACAGAACATAAAAATGATTATTTTGAAGAAATGTGAGTGATAAATAGGTATGAAACACGAAAATGTTGCCTCCGTCGGGACTCGAATCCTAGGACTTTTCAGTCGGAAACACTGCTCTGACATAAGTTGATGTCCTGACCTAGCTTTCCCGATAGAGTCCGCAATTCAAAACACACGGTAAACAGTCGTTGAATGTCGATAAACGTCAATTTGTTTGCGTGACCGCTTGTTAGCGTCCATCGCGAAGCGCTCCGCGCGCCGCGCGAGCGCGGGGAAGGCCGGCATGTGGGCGTGGCGCGTGCGTGCGCGCGCACCCGCCTTACGCAACCAGAGCTCGATCTCGACCGCGCCTCTCCCCCCTCCGTCATCGCTCCCACCGCCCCGCTCACTGCCCCCAGACGCGCTTCCTAGTCGCTCGCAGGGGGCCAGTCGCGTTTAGGCCCCTCTCCCTCTGCAGCTGGCCCACCCACTACCATTCGCCGCCGCCGCCCTCCCGCATTGCCATGCCTCCGCCAACCCTTTCGCCATCTCCATCGCCCCCCACGAGCCTCCTCACCATCGCCACCGCCACACACCCCCCCCCCTACGTCTCCGCCGCGGCAATTGCCACCACTACCATCTCATCACAACTGGCTCGCCCAACGCCACCGTTACCGCCAACCCTTCATTCTCCATCGCCTCGCCAGCGTCATCACGCGTCACCAGCATTACCCTTACATCTACACCTCCCTGTAAACCGCCAACCACCACCACCACCACCACCACCACGACCACCACCACCCACCACCACCACCACCATCACCACCATAATTCTCACCACCACTGACTCCCCCACCGCCACCGCCAACCCTTTCATCTCCATCGCCCCTTACCACGGGTTGCCATCACCGCCACCGCATTCTCCTTTGTCCTTTTCTCCGTCTCCACCTCCGCGAACTCTGCCGTCTCCTTGCACCTTCCTTCACCTCCGCCGCTTTCGGCGCCTCCAGCCCGACGAAAGTTGGCGGGCGCTCCACTTCCAGCTTGAGGCTGCAAGCGCAACTCTCCGCCGCCGCCGCCGCCGCCGCCGCCTCGCCGCACGCGTCGCGTATTCAAATGCGCCTCACTTCCGATGCGCTTCCGCTGGCGACGCGCGTCACTTCCGTTCGGCTACCGCGCGCATTGATACAGAGGAAGCTCCGCAACCTCCAATCTCTTATTGCAACTCGAATTTACTCGAAAACGCTTCCTTTTTTTTAAATTTCTCTCTACATTCTCCGGAAACATGGTCGGGAATGGAAGTATTTGACAACTCGAAATTTTTCTTTCCTTATGTTCTTCTGGGATATCGAGGTTCACTGTATTCATGGACCGAAATTCTCAATATTTTAATTATTAATTTAATTTTCCAATGGGATAATAGTTTTTTTCTTTACATATCTACATGTTTCAGTACCTTACATTACAAATCTTACTTGTCAGTAAGACTTCATCTGGCGGTCGAAGTACTTCAGTTTGTGGGCCAGATAATGAAGGAAATACCTAGAGACAATTCCAATGACTTTAATGCGATTACATTCACTTTTTGAATTTCAATATTTGAAAGTTCACAGCGATAACAAAGAACAAAGACGATGCCAAAAAGGGTGAAAATCGTGAGGTAGTTTGGAGAAGAAAATCCTTAAACGTTACAATCATTACTTGGAGTTCTTGGTTCTCATTATGTCTGCCTCTTCTGCAATAGAGTATGCGAAGACATGTGGTTGTTCCTTGTTCAGCTGGTACTTTCCCAGTAATCTGGATTCTATAGGGGGTTGTGAAAAAATAACGATTTCCTTCTCACTTTTATTGTAACTAAATACTATTTCTCTGGTACCCACTGGAATATCTTCAAACAAATCGTTTGATTATTTTATTTCATGTTCTATTCCATATTTTCACCAGTAGTCTGAATATAAGGGTCAAGAAATTTGTCATTTTATCTTCCATTTTCGTACAAGCCTTGAATTCGTCTAAATATTGACAAATTAAATTAAATTAGTTTGTTCCTTTTCTACGTATTTATTCATTTTACACTTAAAAACAACTTTTCTAGGTCATGCGACTGATTCCCAATGTATGTAATGTTTTGCGTCTTCCTGGAAGAAGAAGTGGAAATACAAGGTAATGAAATGAGTGATGGCGCTACGGTACGGACTCCGCGCCAGTCCCCTTTCCGGCTGAGTCGAGCACGTGACGCGGTTGCCAGCTGCGCCCCGAGATTTAATAACATCCGCCTACGATCCCGAAGCCTCATAACGAGCCTGCGAGTTACCTTCCAGTCTATTTGCACCAGTAATCAGGATACCGTCCAAGCAAATCTAATCACAGGGTTTACCCCTGAGCTAAACACATGCTCCGTACACTTTCTTAATACAGCTTCGGTTTATATTTCTTGACCATGATGTATCTTACACCCGCAGTAATTCGAATAAACGTGGGGTAGTGTTTAAGAGCTTTTACTTGCCGTATTAAGGCAAATCTGAAAAAAAATTGCTGCGCACGCTTCATGGCCAAGGATTCCAATCAGCTGAGATCGTTTAAAGCTTTCGATCGTTAATTTCCGGTGAAATTGGAACCGAAGGATGACTTGTACAAAAAATCATTTCTGTTCAGTGAAGTTGTTAGAACTCTGGAGTCGACAGCAAATAATGGTTCCACTTCCAAGTAAAAGACTATCAACAAAAAACATGTTTACGAGGAATGTGAATTAATTTCTAATTGTAAGGAAGAAAATATTTTTCTCACCAGGCTTTTCACCCGCTGTGTCACCCGCTGTCTTGCCCGACCTCTCGCCTGCCCTCTCGCCCTCCCTCTCGCCCGCCCTCTCGTCCGCCCTCTCGCCCGCCCTCTCGCCAGTCCGTCCTCTCGCTCGCTCGTCCTCCCGCCCGCCCTCTCGCTCGCCCTCTCACTCACCCTCTCACTCGCCCTCTCGCCCTTCGTCCCTCTCGCCCTCCGTCCCTCTCGCCCGCCGTCCCTCTCGCCCTCCGTCCCTCTCGCTCGCAGGTCGCCTCGCGCGCCTGGCGTTACATGTGGGGGTTACGTGCGCGCGGGAACCAGTCGCGCATTGTCCTTAGCTGAAGGCGCGGCGGCGGTCGCAAAAACGCCGCTGTCTGAACGCCCGGCGGCGCTGAAAGAAGCAGAACGAGGGTGTGAACGGGTCTTTTGCGAAACGCCTCCGCGTCGGCCGCTTTCCTCCACCCACACAAAGCACACCTGTTCGCGGTCCGCTGGCGGCGCGGAATTGGCTCCGTTCAATTGGCGACGTCGCGTCACGCGTCGAGCTCCCTTGCAGCCTGGGGCCAACCCCTGTCTGTCACTGTGTCAGCGGAGACACGTTGGGGGAATGAGGAAATACCCGGCGTGTACCACAATTATACAGTGAAACCTGTATCTATGGTGTAAAATCCGAGGGGAATGAAGACGATGAAAAGAAAGAAGAAAATAAAGAATGTGCAATATTTGCGTTGTATG
The DNA here is from genome assembly GCA_017312745.1 of Gryllus bimaculatus. Taxonomy (NCBI): domain Eukaryota; kingdom Metazoa; phylum Arthropoda; class Insecta; order Orthoptera; family Gryllidae; genus Gryllus; species Gryllus bimaculatus. The sequence goes on along the minus strand of BOPP01000015.1, from coordinate 4,250,425 downwards.
TGTGATAGTTGCGAATTATATATAATTGCTTATTTTGATTTATCAAGATAAGCGTTAAACGAGCACATAAACGAAACGAGGTTCGACTCTGGCAACCATGCTTACTAGATGAATAGGAAGGGGAATGAAAAAAAAAGTCGATAATTTATATTATTGAGATTCAGGTTATAATAGTTCACTTAATTGTGTTTTCCAGTATTTTTTTTTTGTTTCTGAGTCCGGTGTATTCTGCGTTTCCTTGTTCTTCGCAATTTTCCTTGCTTACGAAAAGAAAGAAATTGAAAAATTACGTGTGATTTTACAGAAAACATAGGTTGCTTCACGAGGCAGAAATGTAATGACTAGGATGACGGGAGAAAACGAGAGTACAAGACCTTCCGCTTAAGTTGATGCGCCACTTAGATGAGCCAGGCATGCCGAGCTCCGTCACTTTGCTTATGCAATGTATTTTCTGTTACGTGCCTGCATTTACCAGTAGTGTTTACTCTACTTAGATATATCATCAAAGTCATTGCAGGAAGAACCGCTATTCACCATTCGACGTCATTTTGTAGAGGTATAAGTATCATATTGCTGGCCTGGATGGCCGAAGTGTCTCGGAGCGTGTACCGACTCGGTGCTGTGCTCCGTGAATTCGAGTCCCACCTTGGGCATAGTTGTTTGTTCCTTGTCTCTCAAGTATGTGTTGTCGCGGAGGGCCTCGGGTTCTGCTGACCCGAGGACAGGAGCCCACAAGTGTATTGGTGTCTAGTGTATGGTCAAAAGCGTATCCCGGCAATTGGTAGGATAAAATCCCTAGGAAAAAGTCTTATGTTGACAGTGGGCGAGAATGGCTTAAATTCGCGTTCTTGGATTTAACTACTTTCTTATAAAAGTTGATACCCACTATAAAAATCTATGGTCACTTTCGTTTTTATTGAATTATCCCAAACGTAATTTTCCTTTATAAAATCTTTTTCAGGTGGATAAAGAATGAATGGCAGTGGCACAATTGTATCTTAATCCTGGAAGTTAACGTCTACCCTTTAGAAATATATAATTCTTCAGAACATCTTCCCTGTAGACGAAAAGAACAGAATGTTTTTTGTTTACCACTTAAACCGAAAACTACATTATTTATTATAACAACGAACACGATTTTTCTAGGAATGTTCTGGTAATTTAAATATCTATTTATTTGATAATAATTTATATAATTAACTTTAAAAATTCAGTTGGAAGCTCATCAATTGCGTTTTTGCTGCACGTTGTAGAGTTCAGAATTGTACGATACTCTATTAGAATCAAGCTAATATAATGAGAACAAAATGAAAAAACAAAATATTTAACTTTCAATAGTTACAAAAGTATTTGTAACTAAACAGCTCTTATGGTGTTATTTGTTGTTATATTATACTATATATATATATATATATATATATATATATATATATATATCGCCAGTTATGCAAAAGTAACATGTATCAGCCCACAAGTATAGAGGAGCGTACATTTTTAATCATTTTAATAATTTATGGGTTAAAAATTAATCTAGATTTCTACCTCAAATCTACAGTGTAGGTTTTTGTAGATAGTAATTTATCAAAATTATTACCTGTGTTGTGTAAAAGAAATCAAATCATTATATTTAATAACTCCACTGTTCTAATCGTAATAATTTAACCCTGAGAGTCGATATCCCTTTCGTGAATAGTCGTACAGGCTACCGTCTAGTTCAGAGCTTTATCGATCGTACCATGAAGTATTCACTTAACAACGCCGTGTTTTCCCCGCAGTGCAGGACAGACGATTGCAGGTCTTGCGCTGCCAGAGCACGGAGCTCCTTTTCCGCCTTCCGAATTCCACGCACTCACCGTAGCGCAAACAAGCGCGCAACGACGCGGCGTGGGAGGGGGCGCGGACGCAACTGCGGAAGCTTCGTGGGCGCGGAAGAGGTTCGGGGCGAGGCACGCGCCGCCCAGCGCCCAGCGCCCACCGCCCACCGCTCACCGTCCAACGCCCAACGCCCCAACGCCCAACGCCCAACGCCCAAGCAGCGCCCAACGCCACACGCCAACGCGCCCATGAAATCCTTGTTATCCACCCCATCCGGCCCCATCCTCGACGCGTGGCACTAGTTTCTTCCGGTACGTTATCTGCACTGGGGCCGCACACCACCATGGCGCCGCGCCACCACCCCTGCCCGCTCTTGCCCACTACGCACTGCACACCTATAGTCCGGCACCTGCCGGCTGTCATACGCTCGACCGCTGTTCCCCATAGCCCCGCCTCGGCGCTTCGCTGGTCGCGGCTTACTAGTTTCTCGCTGCGAGGAAGGGCTCTAGTTCCTTCAACTCGCCACAAAACCACGCCCCGGCTCCGCCACGCTGCGCTCCTACCACGCCGCTCTCCTGCCCCTCCCAGCCCTACCGCACCAATCACAACCCTTCCTCACCCCTGCCTCCGCCGTGGCCAACGCCATAACTCGCATGTTACCTAATTTCTCTTCAATAAAGATTTACGTCTCGCCGCCTCAATGCTTCTCTGCCCACAGAAGCAGGTCCCGCTGTTCGCTCCTCCCCGCTTCGCGCCGCTTCGCTGCCCGTCCTTCTTCGTCCCGTCTGTCCGCTCACCGACGCGTCCACTACCGCTTCGACGTGGCCTGTCCCCGGCCCCATTCGCCCCGCCCGCTGCCCCTACGCTCCCGTCCTGCGCTCCGCTGCTTGTCCCGTCCACACACCCGACCCCGGCCCCGCCCCCGGCCCCCGCCCGCCGCCGCCCCCGCCCCGCCCCCGACGCCCGCCGGCGCCCCGCGCCCGCCCCGCCCCGCCCCGCCCTCGCCCCGCCCCGCCCCGCCCCCGCCCCGCCCCGCTCCGTCGTGGCCGGCCCAGTCCACTCGCACGCTGCACTGGTTTCTCCGGCGCGACGTTACGTGTTCGCGAGCGCGGCCGACGCATAACCCGAGAGCGCCGCCGTCAGTTCGCACTTTCCCCGCGAGCGCGCTCGCGCGCGCGGGCTTTCTCCGGCCGGCCAGCGCCTCCCCACGTGCGTCGCCCGCAATTATACAACTGGGCGACCGACGCCACGTGTGGGCGGGGCAGCGCGGGACCCGGTGGGGCTGTTTTGTAGGTTCGCGAAAGAAACACGCAGAGGAAGAAGGTAGTGGTGGAGTGATTAATTGACTGAAAAATAATCGCTGGAACGAATGGATAACCATGTTCTCTAAACGTTTCAGTGTGTCAAGGCAAGCGTTGTGCTTACTCTAAAAAGGAAGCCATTTAATAATGTTTATGAGTCTGAATAAACGGTAAACTAAAATCATCTTGAGTGTTTTTCACGTATTTCTGTTGAAGTACTATGACATTTTCCTGAGAAACAAGTAAGGTTCTGAATACATTATGTTCGTTACATTAGTGTATTTGCACCCTTTTCTCATATTATGTCAAATGTAAACATAATGTTTTTATACTTCTTGCATTTTGTCTTGTAGGGATATTCTTATAAAACTGGAAACGTGAATTGTAAAATAACTGTTTATCTTTAGATTTCTAAAAAAACGTTAAACTTTATTTATATGAACAATATTAATACTTTCTCTCAAAAATACACACTGTAAAATATTTTCAATTTTTAAAAATTAATTGAGAATATAGACTAATGTCCCAGTTTACACGAGTAACAGTACTCTCTTGGATGAATTAGAATGCAGCACTGTAGGCAGCCCATCTCTTTATGCACGCATTTGTTCGCTCTCTCACGTCGTTGCGTCGCTGAAAGACCCGATTCGCTCTGCTCTGCGGTTCGCTCTGGTACACGATTTTGCTCGGACAGGTTTTACATGATCTTCGTTCACTTTCGCTCGGACGCTAGTAACTGCAGTCGACTTTCCTAGTGGCGCCCTTGTGTAAAGTAAACGCATTTTTTACTTTGATATAATAAGGCGCGACGAAAACCAGTAACTGAATGTTTATCGAGTCTCTCAGTTAATCAGAAAAAGATTATAGACTTGCCGTATGGAATAAGAGGAAAGCAATGTTGGTTAACGATATTTACGAAATGAGTTAAATTTCTATCTTGTGAAATAAAAACGTGTTCTACAGGAAGGAGTATGTCGACACTATTTAACTGATAACTACACCTTCTGAACGGTAATATTGGAAGTGGATAAAAGTGATGAATTCATCTGACCGCAGTTAATTACGATAATGCGCTCACTCAGTATTGAATATACCTATTTGAAGTAATATAAATCTCCGTAGTTATTCAAAATTGCAATATTTTTAACAGAAATACATGAATTGTCAGCTGATTGTCAGTTTTTTAAGAAACACTCATCTTTTTTTAATTGAAAATATCTCGTTTCATGTAGCTGCAATCTTAATGTCAGTCACGTGAATACATAATTATATATAGAACAATTAAGTAGTAATAACAATGAGATAACAGAAACAAAAACTATTTTAGACAAAAGGACGAAACAAAAATTAACACCCACACTATTGATAAGTACGTAATAAGAGTACATTGTTGTTCAACCTTATGAGCAAGGTTCTGTAATGACCTTCTGCATTCAATTTTTGCTGACGGGGCCAATTTCAGATTCAATTAGTCGGGCTCTTTGCTGCGTCTGAGGAAGGAGCGAGGCGCACGGAGAAGGACGAGCGTGAGATGAGGGGAGCGAATCGGGTTGGCAGGAGGCCTTGAGCCACGATGGCACCACGGCCGACAGGTCCCGTTTGCGCCTCCTCCACCCCACCCCCACCCCACCCCCGCGCACTCATTGGCGACGGCGCACCCGGGAAAGGAACCGCCTGCGCCCACGCCCCTCGAGTTCGTAAGAAAATGGAGGAGGATTGTGAAGACGAGGACGAGATGTCGGAGAGGTGGAGCTTCATTCAATACCACTTCAATTTCTTCATCTCCTTTTCCCCTCATTTTCTTTCTTCTCCCTCCCCCTCCGTCTTCTTATTCTTCCCTTTTACCCCATCATTCTCCCTTCGTTTTGCCCCATTCTTATTTATCCTTTTTACCTCACCATACTTCCGTAGTTTTGCCTACTATTGCACTTTTTTCTCCTTTCATCATATCCCTACTCTTTCTCTCTCCTGTGCTCCCTTGTCGCTCTCCCTTGCTGTAATATTCAGATCTACTGTACTAGAGTACTTGGAACTGGATTTTCAAAACGTGCCGTCTGACATGTTCCGAATCTTAAGTTTCAATACCAGAAAACGTTTAATACTGCTGAAGTATTTTTTAAACGTTATAAAATGAAACGGGTAATAAAACCAAGTGCTTATTGTTATGTCGCAAAAATGCAGCGTGTACTGTCAGATTAATTATGTTAAATACGTATATATGTATCAGGAATTCTGTTGTTGATCGAGTTAATGTCCGTGGACAAAAGCAAAGAGTAAGAATTTCGCTATGCCAAGCTGCCCGAATAGATTAAGTACATCTTCGCTCGAACACGCTGAATGCCTGGCAGTATTGCTAGAAGAAGAAGATGCTGCCAAGAAATTAACATATTTCGAGTTTCACTGTTACTCTCGAGTTTCTCTCGATCTCTAATTAATGTCATGTTATCGAATATTTGTCGGGTTTCGAGTATTTTTTGTTAAAAATCCGCCATAGTCCAAGTTGCAATTAGTCTTAATCCGACACCCTCGCCTTTGTCCCACCAGAAAGTCTCACCGCTGCTTGCTCGAAGCACCTCGGATGACAACTTGTACAACTGCACCATCCGGTCGGCTGTACGCCAATGTCGTGTTCTGCTCCGAGATTTATGATAGTAATCGGCAACGCAGCAAAAGCGAGTATTTTTGCTCTCACCGGGTTATCTAACCTCTCGAAACCAGTTTGCGAGGACCTTCTACGACCTACTTAATCTCTAATTAATGCTGCAAGTACTGAATAATCGTTGACAACATTTTGAAGCCGTAATACCGTTAATGTAACGATTCGCAATGCGCCATGGACGCAAAGGGATGTTGGAATAAGTCAGCACCTGCGACGATTCTTTTGAAAGAAAATTGCCGAGCGTTGTCAATGCCAACCGCTTACCCCGAGGAACACGTCTTGCTCCGTAGAAGTTCTTGTTGGTTTTAGTGATGCTGGGAGATAACGGGGCTACGAGGACATTTTCATGCCGGGTGCGACGGTTAAAACCAGAACGGGATTCTAAGGAAAAGGCAAACCGAATACTCATGGCTGATGCAAGAAATAAAAAGTTCAGCTGCTTAGACAAGCTCCTTGAATATTTAGCATCACTCCTTATGCTACTTGCACTTAAATTCAAAGATACAATCTGCATTGTCTTTGAAACTTACTGCAGACATTTCAGATTGTGTATAGCTAATAGTTTGACCGTCAATAGCCAGCAAGTTTCTGGTCCCTTCATATTTTCGCCTTTATGAACTCAAACTTAAAAATTACCTGTGTTTTCTTTTTCAAACTTGACGTGGCAACATTCTGCATAGAGAATGTAAATTATCTTTGTTCACCACAGACTTAAAAGAAGAGAATGTCCATATTAAACAAATGTTTCATTGATTCGCTACTGGTTTTGCCCATATTTCCGAGTTTAAGATTTCATACACATTGTTCTATCTGGACTGGAAAGCCGAGGTTTGCTAAGACTGAAGGCCCGTAGCTGCTTCGTGCTTACAGGGTCGCGGGTTCGAATCCCGAGCAAGTCATGGCTGTTTGTGTGTGTCTGTATACCGTTACCACAAAAACAACTTACAGTAGTCGATATATGACCTTAGTAGGTAGCTTAAAAGCGACCTTACGTAAGTAAAAAAAAATGCAACATTGTTCTAACCCGCTAAACACTCCCGGAACCAGCGGGACTAGAGTAGCCCACGTACTCGGATTATCGGCCATTCGATCTGTCCCTGCGTTATTCCTGACTGCAGTATCGAGAGCAAGAGCCTTGGCGCGCACGTTGCAGCGAGTGAAAGGGCGGCGGGCGCCGTGCCAGACCACGTGAAGGAGCGGGCCTCCCCTGGTGCCTTCCCTGAACCCGCGCGGGTGGACGCCGCGGGTAGGTGCCGACGCTCCCTTAAGGAGATGCAAAAACAAACGCTGCTCGCTCCTGGACGCGTGCCAGGCGCGCGCTCTGAAGGTTGAGTGATCACTAGAGCTGCGTTACAAATGTTTCCCCGGTTTCATTGCTTTGAGGGAGAGGAATCATTTGTTGTACCTTCGACTCCTCTAGCCCCAACATTTGTTAAATCTGTAAACTCAGAAGAAACTATATTTTTGATACCCAATTATCGGCGAATTCCATAAATTTAAATTTCAATATATATTTACCACGTACGTTTTTCAATTTTAAACTTCCCCCAAAAATGTAGGTGATATCATATTACAAAACAAACAATGGCTTCAAAACCAGAAAAACTGATTGGTAAATTTATGGTATTGTCTCTGGTAATACAGTCTACAAACATTATTTTTACTAAAGCAGAAAATATGCAACGCTCTGCGTTCATTGCACAATACCGGTTTTTATTCTAGAGCGCCCAACCCAAGTTAGCCCAGTTGGGAATTCAAGGTAGAATGTGAATGGTGTGACGTAGAAACAAAGTAATCTTACAGCAGTTTGGTATATTTCGTCCCAACATCATCGAAGGTCATATTATGAAAATCGTCTAGTTTATTGTTGTAATCCTAATTTCCATTAATCTATTTCACATAAATTGGTGGATCCATCGAATGAATTTGTCTATTTAGTTCAGTACAAGAGATTAAAACCGGTTTGTACTAGTGTGTAATGTAAACGTTATTACCACTTCGCAGAATTTTGCACTTAAGATAATCTAATATAGCCTCACGAAGTCTCCCTCGTAACTGCAAAAACCTTCACTGAGCTATTTTTACTCAGCTTTTACGATGCGTCTCGAAATAACCACCATCACCGGGTCGCTCCGTGTCTGAGGGCATTTCCCGGGAATCGCACCCATCGAGCCGGTTCTCGAGTCAGGGGTCGGCAACATTAATTAGCACGCCTGAGGCAGCCCCACTCCGCTCTTCCCCGCTCCACCCCCCCTTGCCACATACCACACCGTATCACTCCGCCTCACGCAGTTACCTCGCCCACCCCGCTCTCCATCTTACCCCACTATCTCGCTCCACTTTGCCCCCACTCCCACAGCCGCTCGCCGCTCGCCAGCTCACCCGCTCCGCGCTACCCCGCACCCCGCTCACCACGCCTCTCTCACTCACAGGCTTCCCGTCTTCCCGTAGCTCCCCGTCTCCCGTCTCTCCCTGTCTCTCCTCGTCTCTCCGCGTCTTACAGTCTCTCCAGTTCTCCCGCGCTCCGCGTCTCTCACCCGCCTCCCCGTCTACCCCGTCTACTCTCTCCGTCTTCAACGTTCTCCCTCCGTCTCCCCCGTCCCCGTTCCGCCGTCTCCCCCCGTCTCCCCCGTCTCCGCCGTCTCCCCCGTCTCCGGCCGTCTCCCCGTCTCCCGCCGTCTCCCCCCGTTCCCCCGTCTCCCGTCTCCCCGTCTCCCCGTCTCCCCGTCTCCACGTTCCCCCGTCTCCCCGCTCCCCCGTTCCCCGTTCCCCGTTCCACCGTCTCCCCGTTCCCCGTTCCCCCGCCCCGTATCCCCGTCTACCCCCGTCTCCCTTCCCGTTCCCGTCTCTCCCGTTCCCACCGTCTCCCGTTCCCCCGTTCCCCCCGTTCCCCCCGTCTCCCCGTCTCCCCGTCTCCCCCGTCTCCCCCGTTCCCGTTCCGTCTCGCCGTTCCGCTCCCCCGGTCCGTCTCCCCGTCTCCCGACGTCTCCCCGTCTCTCCGTTCTCCGTTCGTTACCGTCTCTTCCGCTCTTCCGCTCTTCCGTCTCTTCCGTTCTCGTCTTCGTTTTCCGTTCTTCGTCTTTCCGTCTCTTCCGTCTCTTCTCTCTTTCCCGTTCTCTCGTCTCTCCCGCTACCCAGCCTCACCCAGCCTCACCCCGCCTTACCCCGCCTCACCTCGCGTCCTTCCGCTCCATCACTCCCGACTCACCCAGCTCCATCCCGCTGCATTTTATTCCGCCACACTCTGCCCTTCCTCCTCTCGTGAGCTTCAGCCCTCTCCGTCTCTGTCCTTCCCGGCCCGCCCCCTGGCATGCGCCTCGACCCGCCGCGCTCCGTCTCTCTTCCCACCTCGCCCCGCCCTTCCGTGCTCTCGCTGCGCCGCAGATCGCGGGCAGTTTCCGTCGCGAGGCGCCGTTGCGAGGGGGAGGGGAGGGGAAGGAGAGCGGCCTTGGGCGGCTGCGGGCGCTGGGCGTGGCCGTTCGCCGTTGGAAAGGCGGCCCCGCTGCGCGCAAGGCCGCCCGCCGGGATGTGGAAATAATAGGATCCGCCGAACAATCGCCCCGCCAGCGCCGCCGCTGCTCGCCGACCGCCGCAACCACCAGCTACCGACCCACCACCTGAGATCGCCACTTCTTCCTTGCCACCTTCCGTCGTCAACAAATATTCACCCCTTTCCATTCGTCTTGTGCTTCTGATGTATCTAGTCGCAATACGGCTCCTCTTGGCCTTCTTTCATAGCTGTGTCATGCAAGAAGTATATCTCGTATTATATGTATTACGTGGTCTTTAACGTTTTATTTCTTAAAGTCTGTGCCTTCAGCATCTTAATTCTTTTCTCTTCACATATCTCTGGACATTGACTGAATCGTCATTTCTCGTTGCTCTTCATACTTCCCTTCGCCGCCACGTCGGTTACCGTTCGCATCCACTACAGCACTAACGCCCACTTCCTATTTTCGTCAACTTTGTGTGTCTCTCTCTTGGTATTTTCCTGGCTTTTGGCTTCAAAGATCCCTAGCAAATAGAAGACACATGTATTAAAGGATTTGCTCTTAAATTAAGATTCACAAAACCCCGAAGAATAAAACACAAATTCCTCCCCCAAAACAACGCACACTAAGTTATATAATGACACTCTAAGTTATAAATTCTCATTTCAGGTTAGAAAGTTACCAAAAAAGGGGATGTGTACCGTAAAATATTATTTTCCGCCGTAAAAAAAATTTAAAAAAACCGTTAACCTTCGTGATAGTTACGGCGCCTTGCTTCCTTCAGCTCCTCGGTCTCCTCCTGCTCCTTCCTCGTGTAACCCGCTCGACTCCCTGCGCTGCCAGCCCATGTTTAGGCGCGCTCGCTTCCTCCCTGCCGTGTGCGGCCGGCAATTTCGAGGCTGCCGGTCGGCCATCGGCAGCGCAGGCGGCCATTACCCAGGCAACGATGAGCTGCGCCCACAATAGACGAACCCGTCGCCGCGCCGCGCCGTTCCGGGGTAATTCGCCTGATTGTTGGCAATCGTTCGGATTATGGTGCTCGCGTTTAAATTGCTTAAATAAGGCCTGCCGGTATCTGGGATGTTCGGAAGGAAGATGGGTATTTCCAATCAGCGCTTTGTTTGGACATAAGTGAAAGGTGGCAACTGCTGAAAAAATATGATTAGGTTGTTTCAAACTTTGAACGTGGAAGAACGCATATTTTATTCAAACAGCAGATACTTTGACGTCCTGTGAAGTTATTACGTAACGATCAACTACTTGGGCGTGAACATTTATATTCTCATTGTTCGGCAAACAAGGTTGTGAGAAACTGACTTCAACGGTGGTACTATTATCTAAGAGCGGTAAGCACCCATAACCTTCACAATACAGTACACCTACAACTATTTCCGATCATTCTTCACAACAGGACAAAACATAATAGGAATCATTAAAACAGCAAATTATGAGCTACTTGGAATGATGATTATTGCCAATAATAAATTCACCTTTTACAATTATTTACGAAATTTTAGCAATGAGAAAGTTTCAAGTTTGAAGTTTACAAAGAATTCTACCTACAAGATAAATGAATTTCCGTTAGTAGAGTCTTAAAACTACGAACTCTGGATTAACGTAATGTGTGGTCTCCATAATTTCTTGAATTTATAATTTTGAATTATGATTGATTTGATGTATTTCCTAGCTGATTACTTGGCATTGTCTGGGTATTTATTTATCCCTTACATCTGTTAAGCTCCCTCCCACACACACACACACACACACACACACACACACACACACACACACCGCTCCTCCTAGCACCCGCGTCACCCGTCAACGACGCCTAGATGCCTTGCGAATTGCATTATTTCTTATTTTCTACATTTTGCGGTGTAACGAAATTTGAGGTAAGACTTTAGGATCGCTTGTTTTCTGTCTTCTCAAAAGCGTCTCGGCAAAATTTGAAAGCAATCCTTGCAATGTCAAAAACCTATTGTGAACACAAATGCGCACGCAGATACGAAATTTTTTTATTAAGTATTGATTCATTTCATTTTGTTTTCATTCAACGTCAAATAAACAGTAAAATCTAGGTGACTGTGAGGGAATTCAATCTACGAAAGTTGTTTTTTTACCTCGGAATTCAAACCCTCTCTCATTGACTACACGGAGTTGAATTACGAATAAATGCAGTAACTCTCTACAAATACCTTCGTCACCCGACTTCACCGCTAGAATCCAGGACGGGGACTCTCTATCGCCGCCTCTTGCTAGCTGAATGGCCTCGTCAGCGACGCGACTCCTTGCGAGAGCAGGAGACAGTTCTTGGCGCCCTGGAAAATGCTCTCGAAATCCTCGGCCCGCCGGGCGTGGCGCGGCGCGGCGCGGCGCGGGGCGTGGAGCGGGCCG
>BOPP01000015.1:4188691-4238754 GCA_017312745.1 Gryllus bimaculatus | reverse complement strand
GGGCGGGGCGGGGCGGGGCGCGAGCAGTCAAGCGTTCGATGGACGCGATACCGCGAATTCCTTCGAAAAGCGCGGAGAATATCAATGGCTTTCCGCAACGGCCGCCGCCGCCGCCCCTGTGGGCGTTGCGGCAAGCGTTGTCACCGGGCTGCCCGCCCGACTTTCCACGTTGGGAAACGAGCGGCGGCCACCCTTTGGAAGGCGATCCTCTAGTACCTCGTGGTCTTTAACGCCTTTAAAGACCGGATAAGGTAGTTCAGAGCATCAATTATTGACATCTCTGAACAAGGGTCCTTGTGTTCGTGTCCGAGATTTTCAATCCTAGGTCCAAATCAACCTGTGTCTGAGGGAGAATTCTAGAGGCTAGCTGCTCTCTGATAGGTACTTTTCCATAGTTTCTCCGAATAACACCAGGCGAATGCCGGAGCAGTACCCTAACAAACGGGCCACGAACCGCGCGCGACCTTCCCTTCCTCTTTCTTGTCATTTCCTCACCCCTTTCTTACACACGCGTTCACTACACTACTACACATGCTGACAGGCCAGTCGCAAGCTTAGAGCTTGTCTCGGCTGGGGCAGTGCTCCGCTGATAGGAGATACCTGGTTGGGGGAAAATCTGAACGCCAATGGGTAGATCGGAGCCGAATATCACCATCCCGTGGGGGAAGAACACTGTCACCTCTAGCGACAAAAACATGTACTACACGTACGGAACTAATGATGCGCCTCTTCAACTTTTCTGTTTTGATTCATAAAATCAAAATGAAACAATTTTTCATTTCTTTCTTCTTTCCAATATTTTCCTATTAACCTCATTACTTCTTAAACAGTTTCTCGGACTGATTGCCGAGTGTTCTCAAAGAACAAACAGGTTCACTTCATCTCCGTGCAACAAGAGTTGCAAGCATTGTTCTCTTTGAATTGTGTGAAAGTGCATAGAGTTCATCACCAGCATTGTATCAACATTTCTTGCGAGAGGAGATATTGTCTGTAGCTTTTGTAGCACCGATGGGATCACTGAGAGGTCAGGTACGAGCTGGAAGCAAAGACAGGAGAACTCGTTTCGTAAACCTCCTTGCTTACAAACGTAAAATTAGAATAGTTTCAGCGGTTGCGACCTATTTGGTGACACGATTACTCGAAATAACGATGGCCAACAAATAACGTAAAAATAGTGGTACTCACTTAAACTCGTCTCTATAAGTACACTAGCATGGAAATTATGATATGTAACCCTAAAACCTAACGTACCCTTGCGTAACATTCACATAACGAATGGGTATAGATTTCACTTTTTTCCTTTTTTTAAAAATGTTAATGAAGTGAAGTCTGGAGAGGTCACGTTTTAATACTACTCATTTATATCTTCCTAGTTTCCTGTCCCAGCTACACTCTTCAGTTCCTAATATGTGTCTAATCCCATCTTGTTATCATCTGGAAAATCTCCATGTACTTTCTTCACAGAAATATGACTATTACAGCCAAAAGGAGTATTAAACGTACTCGGTTTCGCAACTTTGAGTAACCTTAGCCGAGAGACCAACCTTTAGCAGCATTATTGAGTGGTACTACAGCTGGAGCTGATTTATTATTGTCTGCACAAACTGTCACCGGCACGTAAGGTTACGGTAATGCTGGAACGGATCCACGGGGGGGGGGTGAGGGAAATTCTCCCTCCCCTAAAATTTTGACAAACTATAAATTTCAACTTCTCTCGAAACTTTCAAGCACAAATATTTTTGTATAATCATCAAATGAAGAAAATCATATCTCAGCATGAGCGGAGTACAGCCTGCGACATTTTACAAAAACTGAAATGCCACATTCGACCAAAACATTTTTAATTTCCCCTCCCAACATTTGTCTCTGAAACCGCCCCTGGGTAACGTAATGTTCAGAATATTCGTAACAATTTTGATTCTGCTGCTAAGAAGTTGAATACCAGCTACTTGTGCTATCTGCTTCCTAGAACCACATTCTGAATCCTCGCACTTTCTCGAAATGAATCATTGTCGCCTTCCTCGTTCCTCTAAGAGTGATTCAAGGGCGAAGGACCTACCTCGGCAACCGCAAGGTCCCTCCCCGAAAGGCGCCTGCGCTCCGATGACCCTTGACCTCTGCGGGGCGAGCGGTGGGCAGGCTCAAGGCCGCGGGCTGCGCTCGCCCCGCGAATCGCCGGAGATTGAGCTCATTATTGCGGCGCGCGGGGGCGGAACAGATGGGCGCGGCCCGCGACGGGGCAGGAGCAGGCGCCCCTTAAGGCGATTGCCAGCCTCCGCACGCCACGCCTCCTTCGGCGACGGCTCGCCCGGCCGTGGACGGCGGGGGAAGACGGCAGGCCACGGCCGTCAGCCTCGGACAATAAACATTTCAGCTTATTAAATTTTGTGAAAGTGTTGCTTTGAGTCGCAGGATTGGGATCTAATGGGTTGTTAGAATAAATTTGTGGGGCCAAGTGCAGCTAAATACAATGGATAATTATTTTAGAAGTTGATTTTTCTTGAGGAAATATACTTCCTTTTAAAGTAAATCAGAAATACTCACGAAGCCATTTGCTATTGTCTACGCCTCTACATTATAAGACAAATATTTCATGCAGTTGCTTTTCGTTTTCGATAGAAAGATTTTAAGTCTACGAATTATTAAATGAATATTAGACTCATTTGAATTTTTTTATTTTGGGAAGAATATTGTAAACTATTCTCCCCAAAATAATCATCATCGTAAGGCTAAGGCTATGCCGACGCTTTTATTTTAAGAGTCAGTCATTTAGACCCTGAGGTACTTCATCAGCCTCCCGGCCAGCACATTGCGGAGGACCTTCGACCCATCACACCAGCACCAGCAGGTTCGCACTAGCGACAAAATTCTTTCCATTTTCAGTCAAACTATGTTATTTTGCCTCGTTCACTGAATTAGAGGTGTATGGCAATTACATTTTCCTTCACGGTAATCACCCGAAGAGCTTTTATAGACCAATTAATACCATAGTAACCGTAGAATGGTGATTATTTATTTAATAACTACTATTACTTAACGGTAATCACCAAGGTCACCGCAATGCTCACACCGACACTGAAATCACCATCTTCTCTCTCATTCCATAACAACACTCACTCGAATACCATCTTATAACTCTCATCGTCATCACGCTCACCATCACCATCAGAGACTTATAACTCATAACTTCCATATACCGAGGGGGAAACCATTATGGTGGCGCGCTCTGCTGCTTCTCCTTCTTTCATGAACTAAAATACGAAGTGCTGCCAACGGTACTTAAAACGTGCGTGGCTGCTGCGTGAGTTCGCGGGTCGCAAGCAGGCTCATAATGTTACAAAAGACAACTACATGTTCGCACTTTCTTATATGTGTATATTATGAATAATTGATTATTTAAAAGACACTTTTCCTATTTCTCACAAATAATCCAATTCTGTATGTGGCGAGCCTAACTTGCAGCTGTACCTGGCGACACTCGCACCTCCTAGAGTAGCACCCTCGAGCTTTGTCCCCTGTTTTCATGGAAAGTTGTAAGACCCTGATCACCATCCCCAACCTTACCTTCACCACTAACCCCACTGCCACCGCAACCACCGTCTCCCCACTACCATTATTCCCACCCGCCAGCATCACCACCCAACCCACCGCTACCACGACTCTCTGAAGCGCTTCATCCCCCCCGCCTCCCGAGATCCGCGTCTTCGTCCTCCACGACGCGCGACGCCTTACAAGGCGACGCCCAGGCCGCGACCCTCGGCGCCGCGCGCAGCTGCTCCGTGGCCCGGCCACGCCCCCGCCGCTGTCACCCGGCGCAAAAGAAGCGAACCGGAAAAGTAGACGACGCGCGACCCCACGCAGCGGTGGCGGAAAGCGGACAGCGCGGCGGCGCGCGTGGTTTAGGACCAGCCTGCAAAATAGCCGGCGTTGCCCGGGTGGCGGCGATGGTGTAACGGTTAGCGTTTCGGGCTGATATACCCAAGTTGGATCCAACCCGACCGAAGCCGTGGATTTTTAAGGGCGAAAAAATCCTTATAACCCTTCCTTCGGAGGGGAAGTAAAGCCGGTTAGTAGATTTGTTAGTAGATTGTTAGTAGATTTACTTGCATGTAAAAGATCCTCAAGCCTAAATGACGCCTCTGAGCTAAATTCAAAATCGCCTGTCTCGCCCAAGAAATACCACCTTCCTCTAGTAATTGGTGAAAGGAGCGTAGCAAAATTTGCGTGGTCAAACGGAAGAGCGGGCTTGATGGCTCGAGTCACGTAAAATAAGGCTTCAATTCAATTCTTTCTTCACGTCCAATCGTCGTGAAAGAGGAAAAGGATCAGTTTTATACAAACCACGGTGGTTATGATTATTAATTTTAATGTAATTAGTTGAAATTCTAATAAAATGTTATAATTTTCTTTCATTTTATTTTACAGTGCATTATTATTAGATTAAGAATCATTATCTTATTTACTACTACTGGCCTCTAGTGAAGCTATTAGGCACCAGTTCTTCTGCATCGCTACTGGCCTCAAGGGGATTATTTTGTGAACCAATGTGCTCTTAGCAAGAGGTGAAAATATAATGATCGTGGTGCATCTACCAACAAATTATTTAAATTAATTATTGTTCTTATGTGAGTTATATTAATCTTTACCAAACTTCGCAAGGACGCTGCGACAATCCTGTAAAGAAGAACCTGTAAAAATATCATGCTTATTATAGACTACTTTTTCTATGTCTATGTCTCTATTCTAGTCTACTTTTTCTATTTCTATATCTATGTTGTTTACGTTGAATTCACTATAATTAATACGGGATATGAGGTGGGCGGGCTATAAAAATGTTCGCGCATTTTTTCCCGATATTCATAAAAAGTTCGAAAACTTAGAGTTTGAGCTTTCAATGATGGTTTATGCTGTATTAATTCGTATTAAGAGAAAGTATGGTAAGTACTACTACGTACATCGCCAGACGCACTGTGTAGAAAGTGTATTAAAACTCTTCAATTTAGATCTCTGGCCCAAAACCTTCTTCGAAAAGTTTTAGTCTCTTCATCATGCCACACGTTATCAAAAACAGTTCAGTTCCCCGATGTATGGGGTAATGGAGAGGACTGAGAGGACTTATAGTGTAGGAAATTGATTTTGGGTTTTATATTTACGTAGGTCGATGTCGGTAAAATTCGTTTTATATATGCAGGTAGATTAGAGTAACAATTTATAGAAGTGTTGTTAGATAAATTTACCCAGATCCTGAAAAGGGGAGGAACGCTAACCCTCAAAGCAGTGGTCTGTTGTTGTCACGTGCATTTGCAGTGAAAATACAACAAAGGCGTAGTGTTCTCGAAAGACAAAGAAGGTGGGAATGACGCGACAGATGGCGTCATTTATTAGGCAATACTGACCACTGAACTCGTTTCTTGTTAGATCACCTCCTTACCAGGGTCACTTCTACTGAGGCGATTCGATTGCGCTTAACAAACGCAGCTGTAAAGTATTTAGTGGGTAGGATGTTGATGACCTCGGCAAATTAAGCTTGTTTCGTGATCCGGATTTAATTTTTGCCTCCTGTTTAGGCCCGGCGCCCAGAAACCACTCTCGTCAATTGACCCAGGAGAGTTTGCTGGCCCCCGTAATTGAAATGCAAAATGAGTACCGGGTTTGAAGTCATCGACCGTTTTGAGACTTCATCAAATTCGTAGTCAATCTCTTTCCTGTTGCGTGGGGGCGATATAAACCTGAATAGAGCGAGATCTCCAACACTTACTTTGGAGGAAAGTGAGAGGAGGAAATCCCCTACATCCGGTGAAGTACAGAAAAATCAGTGTAGAGGAAAGAAAGTTGCTCTTCATGCTCATTATATGAATTTAATCAAAAACTTGCACTATTCATGGTGGGTATTTCTTAGATTATTTGATATGTTTTTGAACTAAATTAATTGCGGCCCTTACTTTAGGTTCGTTTACTATAGTTCTCTTATTTGCTATTACATTGAGTATGAAAATAACGTCAAGTAGAGGGAATATTTAATACATACCATTAAACAATTATCTCAAAAATGATTATCAGTACGATAAAAATTTTAGTTATTTAATCAAGAAAACAATGCATTTGCAATAGTTGAAAATACACTTTTATTCTCATCGGGCAAATATTATAAAGCTGTATTTTCACCATAATTTGTCATTTACCTCTGGTAGGAAGAAATTTTCTTATGTAACTTAAATTTACTAATATACTAAAATGAGAGTAACGAAAATAATACTTTTAGATTCACTAATGGAGTGAATGTACAATTGATATTGAATATTCTTGTAAGCAAAATAACAAAGATAAAAATTAGCATTGCTACATCATAAAGTAATTTCTGAAATATATTCAGCAAGAAACAAAGAGTACACGTGTGTTTAACTGATGGCCTAAATGGATGGTTAATGGCCATGGAACCAGCGAGCTGAATTTGGACCGATCGTGACTACGTGAACTGCAAGAGCCAAGGAATGAGACTGATGCAATCATTTCTTTGCGTGCACAAAACACAGGGGACTGCCATATATATCATGATGTACATGGCCATTTATTAACTTTGCCAGTGTGGAATGCATCTGTGGGATTGGTTCATCCCTTCAGCCCGTGCGAGACGTACACGAACCATAGCCAGGTTAACAGGGCAGTAAAGAACGTACGTGGAACATGGCAACGCATCCCTTTTGCAACTCTGACTTGCTTTCACCCAATCTTACGCGTCTGTCTATTTGAATGTGTATCTGGGTATTCTCGTTTTGTTTGTGAGTACGTGACTGACTATTTGATTACAGTCTTTGAATAACACCAGTCATTCAAAATCGGCATATTATAAAGTAGTCGTATTTTCGGTCAATTGTGTTACTGTCATTGTGTTCTCAGTTACGAACAATGCTATTAACGACAATTGCATTGGAACGTACTATTTCTATTTAAGGAGTATATTTCTAACGAAAAGCGATATAAAATTTAACACTGGTGGTAAAGAGAGTTGTCTCTCTGTCTTCTCACGTTCCGCTTTTACATGTCCTTCCAGTAGTTACCTGCACGACCTCTTCTATTCATTGCGTCTCCACCAGCGTTTTTTCAATCTCCGTATTTTTATTTTCCCCAAGCTCATTTCAGTCAAGTTCTCAGTCATCCATCGCAAGCTGGATCTATTTCTACCGTGACAATATAGATTTATCTGTGTCAATTATATTAATAATTATGCCCATTTGTTCCCAAATTTCGACATTGCGTATTCTTTCTTAATTAGCAGACCACCACACCTCTACCAGTGCTTCATTTCCATACTCGTAATCTAGAAGACTGATTTCCCCGCTTATATTTCGTAGGAATCTAACATTAGATTTTACCAGCAACTGTGACAATATTGATGCATACAGGATAGATCCAAAATAAATATTAGAAATTTATAGAGAAAATGGAATTGGGGATGCCAAAGAACAAGTGGTGGAAAATTAACTAATGAACATAGGGTGACAAGTCTCTTATAATGAAGTTTCAGACGTTTTATTTATAATATCGCGTTTCTGAATGATAGACAACGTATCCAACATTGGTTTTTCGGCAAGTACATACTTTAAGCTATGAAAATATTGAGCATTTTTGTCTTTATTGTTCACCATTGATTACGAAACTTTCTCGTACTGTCGGACTTGAAGTTTGATGGATGCATGGCAACGGCGATGCACGGGCTGAATTAAAAACCGAACAATAAAGACCCAAAACTCAGTTCTATCAAAGCCAGTAGGCAGGATCCCTGAGAGTTCGTGTACCTGCCAAATATAAATGCAATATGAATGCGAACCAATCAGGGTCATTCTGTGTCCAAAACGTCTCGAATGATATTTCGTTATACGAAATTTACAAGCACATGTTCGTTTACAATTTTTTTCATCTTTACCTCACCCCCTACATGCCTTAGAAGATATCTTGAAATATCTTACCACTTGAACCACTCGCGCGTGCCTACAGAGGCCCAAACAGCTGTGA
Organism: Gryllus bimaculatus; assembly: GCA_017312745.1. Taxonomy (NCBI): domain Eukaryota; kingdom Metazoa; phylum Arthropoda; class Insecta; order Orthoptera; family Gryllidae; genus Gryllus; species Gryllus bimaculatus. The sequence continues at coordinate 4,230,741 of BOPP01000015.1, read as the reverse complement.
GAGGTTCAGGCGTGGATCACCACTTGGGTGCCTACCGTTTGAATTTATATGCATTTTATTATTGTAGATTAATTTTACATTGGTTGATTTCTGAAAAAGTTGCACTGTTTACGCAGGGAAAAAATGATTTGCGTCTTTTGTGTCAGAGGTTGAATGGTAGATGGAGACGGCAAAGACTTCGAAAGCGGTCTCTCTGAATAAATCTAACTTGAAAGATGACGTGAATTATTTCATCCTTTTATAATGTCAACAACACCTCAGCCTGTCCACACTTGTATCAGAGCCTATTAAAGATGATATTCTGTTATCGTATTGAGAAGAACGACTCGTGTATCTTTTTATTGTGATGTCAATATATTAAATTAATAAGTGGTGATGAAATTTCATTGATTGCCTTCCAAACGCCAAATATTTTGAAATATCCATCCATTTTTACTAGGTTAGTCTGCGTTTACATTCGTTCCGCCAAACAGGTACAGGTCTGTGTATGTTTATATATTGAGTGTATATGCTCGAAAGGGATGTATTGTAAATTGTTTTTATATGGTTAATTGTTTTTGAATTATAAATGTCCATATATTGTAAAACTGTAGGGTTATGACTACCACCTGGCAATCAGCTAATTGCAGCCAAATAAATATTATTATTATTATTATTATTATTATTATTATTATTATTATTATAAAGGGGGCGTGAATCTGTGAGCATGGCGGGTGCGGGGCGGCGCTCCGGGACCCACCGTTAGGCCCTCGTTGGGCCTCGCAGGTCGCGAACCCCGGTCTCAGGCCACGCTGGCGGCCTTCGCGCGGGCCGGTCGAACCGCTCTCCGCCCGGCCCACGCACCCCGCCCGGTCACGTGACTGCGCGCTGATACCGTAACATACGGAGCGGCATTGCGCATTTCATTGCGGTGCAGCAAACAAACACTCGAGGCCCACCCGGCGAGTCGTGATCCGTGGGAGAGAGGGGTGATTTAATAGTGCACACGGAATAAATGAGGATTTGCTTTCAAAACCAGTTCGTTCCATTGACAAACCAAAATTCAATTTTTTGCATTTTTGCTCAGTTTAAGGGACCACTTGCTATATTACGAACAGTTATTGTTGAACCCAGGTTATTATCACCTAAAACGAGGCTAGAATTTATCTCTTTGAATTTAACTGAATTTAACTGAAACGAGACTCGGGCCATCAGGCCCGCTCTTCCGTCTGACCACTTTCTGATCTCTTTAATATAAAACTACGTGTGGATGTTATATTTTTGTTTCTCTTGTAACATTTTCAACTGCAATTGAAATACGTGTATTTTGAATACGTATATTTGGAAGTCTAGTTAAAGTTGATTAAATGATACTTAAACGATTTAAACTAAATTAAGTCGTTTGTCGAGATCACTATTTGATCAGGCTAGGTACCGTTATGCAAAACACCCGCCCGTCGAAATCAGTTCGCTTTCCTTCGCGTCACTAGCCCTACATCCCACGCGCCGACGACCATTTGCATGTTAATTGGCGCGCGCGAACTCGCTTCCGCCCGTCTGCGCGAGGCCAAGAGCCGACCAGGCCCGAGGCCAGGCTCCCCTCGGGGCCTAGCACGCCGACGGATCCACTCGCATAACACGTGACGGAACTTCTGGAATTCGAAGGCATGTTCAAATAATTCGGCGATACATTAAAAAAAGTGACAAGTGAAAAAAAAAACTGTCATGATTTCTCGTGAACTCCCTTTCTGAAACCTGTATTTCAACCCTACCTTTGAAACCTATCCATGAATTACAATCACTTAAAATTACACATTAAACATTTACTTATTAAATTCACTTAAATTATTCATTTAAATGAAAACTGCAAATTAGGTTTCACTTTTGTCGTGTATCGATGAAATGTGGTTACTGCTTTATTAAAGGTAATGAAACTGGTGTATAGATAGGGTCGGTACAATGAAACTTATGTACACAAGGTTTCTTGAGAGTATTTGCCCTAAATAAAGTTCTCTAGCAAGCTGGCAGTATTATAACTATCACAAGGATTCTTAGATGTGAATAAATATATTTGAACCAGCCGAACTTCCTGTCAATAAGTTGCAAACAAATTCTGAGAAGATAAATAAGATGGTTTGGAATGATCTACATGGTAGTAGTATATTGAAAATAACGCTCCGGAGTAGTTTTCCAGATATATTTGGAGTAAATATTATCACGAATCTTGAATTGTCCTACTTGAAATATCCTTTTTGAAATACCCGATGATGCGTGAAACCTACACGCGATTCGTCATTTTGTGAAATAAAGATTTTTATGTATTGCCTTTTGATTGTCAAAAATATATCGATATTTGTGTGCTTATTGTTAGGTACATAAGATAAACACATCAATTTAAGATTTTTTAAAGTCGCTTTTTAACAACTTTGTCATATAGCGACCACTGTGATTACTTTAAGGGGAACTGTAGGAAAAACACGTAAAGACAGCACTAACCCACACAAACATCCATGCCCGAAGCGGGATTCGAACCCGCGACTCTTCAAGCTGAGGCAGCTACGGCCCTTCGACATAAGCGACCTCGGCTATCCAGGCTGACCGATTAAAATTTAATCTGTAGTTAAATAAACTGAATGTTGCATTGGATTAGATGTCGTGTAGGAGGAGGGGCATAACTCCGCCTTGACCCCGTCGCTGGCTGGCCTGCCCCGCGCTTCACCGCGCACGCGTGCCGAGTCCGGCGTGCGCACGCCCGCGAGTCCTTCCCGCTCGACCCGAGCGACCCGCGCGTGATTCGGAGCGAGGGAGCGTTGTTTCGGCGTGCGCCACCGTGTTCGCAAACGCTTTCGCGGCTCTCGGCAAGGTCACGGAGAAGGAGGGGAAAGAGGCGGGGGTAGAGCCTCAGGCAAGGGAGGGCCAAGGTGCGAGACTAGCAGGCCTTCGTATGAGGTCCGGGGCGAAGGTCCTGATTTTTCATTGACTTACTACTGTGGAAATGGCTCTGTAATTGAAATCAGGGTTGGAATTTTGAATATGAGCTGTCCTTTGGCTCGACAGCCCGATAGGGGCCTTGGCCGACCAGCGGTGGCCCAGCTTCGTGGCCTTGCGATAAGGGGTTCATGTGGTTAGCACGAAGATATCCCTCCACCATATATACTGGCCTTTATGGCGTGGGCGTTTCTTATCTTCTCACAGCAATATATACTAGGACATTTTTAATGTATATCCCAGTTTCAAATAATTAAATAATTTCATTAAATAAAATTAATAAATGCTACTATTATTATTATTATATTACTTTTTTACAATGGTCTGAAGAAGAGACTGCAAATAGAGTGAAATAGTTTGCCTTTTTTTCTGTCACAAAAAATATAAAACGCCTAGTTTTGTAAAATCATGGGAATTTAAGTAATTTACCTCCCAACCCGTAGAGACATTCATAAAAATTGCAAGGTATACATTTGATAAGCACACAATTACTTTCTCTATGGAAGAACTCAGAGTTAAAGAAGCCTGTCAGAAGGAAACCCTCAAAAAACTTATTATAACAGTTTTCAACTTCGGCTAAAATCCTTTATAATTTTTCTGCAAAGAACCTAGTTCACCGGCGCATGAGATTTCCTCATTGATTTTCTTCTCGTACGTGATCGGATCTCGGGAAGCGTTCGCTTGCCGCGCCCAAAACGGGAGGGGAATTGGGTGGCGCTGGGGTCAGTTGAAGTGGGAGGAGCGGTCAAGGCAATAACAGGGTGTCAGCAGGCCTTGGGCAAGGCCGCCGCCCGCGCCTAAGGCTCTGCCTCAGAGCACTCCCGCGTGCGCACGGCGCAACTTAAGAGTAAGAAAGCGACCGACGCCTTGAAAAGTCGCACATAGTTTGATACGATGTAATTTGCAGAGTTCGTTTTTGAAAGGCGTGCTGTAAAAAATTCCTTCTTTGGGTCCGAGCTACCATTGGTTTCAAAGATGCGAATAATTTACGTGCTTTGTTGGGATAAATGGTCTCAACGAAACAAAAGAATTTGTTTCAATATGTTAACGACAGTGACTGTAGAAAAAAGGTTCATTCACATGTAAATTATGTGGCACCAGAACACTAAGAAGCAAAATGGAATTAGACAATGTTGTTGCCTAACTTTTTTAGGATCCTCAATTGTTAGTGGATAATTGATACAAAAACATTCACCAATAAATTAGAGATTTTTTGCGAATCGTCAAGCAATTACACGACCAATAGCGTGTTAAGTATAAAATGAGTTTTTGCACAAAGTGTATATCGATATGGAAGAAGGTTCCAACTGTGGCGGCTGTCTGGGCTGCAAATTCCCACATGCATCAGAATTGCATTTGATAGATTACAGCCGCCCCCAACCATATTTTCCCCGTCGTCAGTCGAATCAAATTATCACCGATCCATTAAAACCATTCACGTCAGGTACAGCCGAAAAGGCCGGGGTCAGGAAAACATAATAATGATGTGTAATTATATGTTCGGGGAAGAACAACTGAAGCGCGGATGGTCCAGGTGTTGGGCCGCAATTATTCCGCCCGAATGGTGGTCTCCAAAAGCGATCGCTTGCGCAGGCGGGCGGGGCGAGGCAGAAGAAGGGGTGGGCGAAGCGGAGAGAGGCGCAGAGGGGCGGTGTGTGGCAAGGCCTGGCGTGGCGGGCTGGAGCTGAGCGTAGCAGGCAGAACGGGGAGGGGTGGGGCTGAGCGAGGGCGGGGGTTGAGCGTTGCGGTGCGGAGCATGGTGGAGCAAAGGCGGGAGCCGTGAGGGGTGGGCTGAAGAGGGGGCAGGGCGGGGTGCAGAAGAGCAGGAGGGGGTGCTTGAGCGACCAGGGTTGAGATAAGTGGGACGGAGCAGGAGTGGAGCGGGGCGGAGGCGGGGCGGACGGGGGGAGGGCTTGGCTTGAGCGAAAGCGGGGTTGGGCGTGGCGGGCAGATCGGCGTTGGGAGTGAGGCGTTGGTCGAGCTGCGCGGAGTTATCGTGGCGGAAGAGCGGGAGGGCGCGCGGAGTGGAGAATGGCCGTAGGCGGTGGTGTAAGAAGAGCAGGGGAGGGAAGAGGCTGGGCGTGGCAGGATTGAGCTAGATGGGGACCGGACAGGATAGAGCTGGATCAGCCGAGAGGGTTAGGCCTGGGCGTGACAGGGGGCGTGGGCGAGCCACATGGTGTAGAGACATGTCACATCGCCACACGAGGCCACATGGTGTAGCGACGCGATGAGCGTCGCGTCGCCAAAAGCGGAGCGGGTTTGGCGTGGCGGGGTGATGTGCGGGGGGGGTGGGAGAAGCCGGGCGCGCAGCTGGCAGGGAAGCAGCGAGGGTTCGGCGTCCGCCGCCCGCCGCTAGCGCACCTTTGGTTCGCGCGGCGCGGCGCAGGGGCGTGGCGAGGCGAGGCCGAGGCGAGGCGCCCGGATGTCCGCCAGCGCCGCCGCAGCCCACGCCCCACGCCCCGCCCCGCGCGACGCCCCGCGCGACGCCCCGCGCGACGCCAAGACGCCGCCACCGCCCACGCAGGCGTCGCTCCGGGCTGGGATGGTGATTGTGTACTCCGACATCTTCTCACGCGATTCCGTTGGAACGTCACTATCACCCTCTCTCGCTACGACCACCCGATTCGTGTGATTCACCAGTAAGCATTTGCGTCCGTCTTATGCTCCCATTCTTCCCTTAGTCTGGTTGTGTCAGCTGAGGTCATTCAATACTGTCTTCACAAGGACGCATTCGTGCCATTAGATACATTTATCTCTAGCGTCTTCTGCTCAATATAATCATCCAAAACTCAAAACTAGAAAAGATTCGGTAGCTACCCAGCAACTATATCTACCAGCGTCTTATGACTTGTCACTCAACTACCAACCTAGCAACAATTAGAATCATGATCATAACCACGATGATAATCTCTATCGTCGTTGTCTTCCTCTCGGCTACCATTACAGAAACGATGATAACCTCTACTATCGTGGGAGTGAGCATTCGGCCAAGCTCACACCCGCTTGAAAAATTTTTATAAGCATCAAATGTCTTCTTTTAATAATTTTTTTTTGGATTTTCATCTCTTCTGCCTTCATCATTTCTTTTATTCATCCCAATATCTTCCAACAGTACCATCTGGACCATCACCATCATTACGACGAAGAGCACTATTATAATTTTAAAGCTCTGACCATCAAAACCGCCATTGTGCTCACCATCCAACCACTCGCATTATGTCGAGCGCGCTCTCGCGTGCAGCTGCCTGCTTTGCAATCTTTACGGTCTTGGAGCGACCCGTGTTGTCCCGCGTGGTTTTATGGCGGCGGTGGAGGCGCGGAGACTGGAGAGACAACGCAGTGGGCGACAAGCGGCGTCGACGGGGCGGTGGCAGCGGTGGTGGCAGTGGCGGTGGCTGTGACGGTGGCGGCGGAGTTGACGGTGGCAGTGGCGGTGACGGTGACGGTGGCGGTGACGGCGGTGGCTTTGACGATGGTGGCGGCCGGGTTGGCGGTGGCAGCTGTGGTGGCAGCGGCTGTGGCGGCAGCGGCTGTGGCGGCAGCGGCGAGGGTGGTGGCGGTGCTGTTAGTGGCGGCGATCAGGCGATTGCACGTGCTGACCGTGGGCGCCCAGATCCGCCATCGCCAGAGGTTGAGGACCCGCCGCTCCTTTACGCGGCGCCCAGCTCGTGGTAGCTGCTGGAAACGCGCTCAACTCATAAATTAATGCGCGTGTCGGAGTGGACGACGTGTGAAGAGAAATACGGGGGACACGGTGGGCAGACACGAGCGTTCGTGAGTCACTTCATGTAAATAGAGAGTTTTAATATTAATTTATTTACATAGACAAATGTACACCCGGTCAACACGATTTTTGTCCTCTTCTCGGTAATGATTCAATATTTTAATCATATAAATCACTTTAAGTCGGAAGACATACGAGTAGATCACACGAGTTTCGTTATATATTACATTATTATTATTATTATTATTATTATTATTATTATTATCATTATTATTTAATTTAACACTATAGTATTTTCATATTACCTCAAAAATGTATACATGTTTCTCTTGCTGAACATCTGAGTCGAGCTCTTTACTCTTCTTATGTCTAGAAGGTTTTTGTCTTCACCTTCATTTGCATTTAATTTCCTTTTTTATTATATGCCCACAAACCAGCTTCATCACTGATTCTTGGAAATGCTGCGTGGATTTTTCTTACATTTCCTTTTATTCTGTTTGCACAGTACACCGTCTCGCTTCATTTCTTTCACATCAAACTTTCTTTGCGATCATTTTCGGCAATAAAACGTTCTGTTTTAACCAGAAATACAACTTCTTGCAACGCCCACCGTTGTCCAAGTTTTTGCCTCACATCAGTCTTATAATTATCGAGACATTTATTATCCTTTTTTCCTTTCGTTTTTATTCCTTTTGGTTACTTTGGCATCAACTTTCCGTTTAGCTTCATTGTATTCATTGCCACCCTCAAATGTATCATTACTCCCCCAAACAATATTCTATCAACCATATTGTGTTAATTTGTTTCCTGTAAAATATTGTAATTTTTCGTTTTCATATCTAAACTAACGTCATTAAACTACCAACTGAACCTCGCATTGTATTGCTGTCAACTCGCACGCCTTCTGTTTTAATATTTCTTGTGTATTTTTGAAAATATTTCTGTCTATGTCGTCCATCCTATAAAATCCTAATCATTTGCTTGTTGTCTATTACTAATTTTTGCATTACTTCGCTCGTGTCAAATCCCCCACTTCGTTAGTTTGCCCCTGTCCAAGTATGCAACCGCGCGTGCGCGGACGGCGTGCGGGCGACCGATGCGCAGTGGCGGACGGGGAAGACGCGCCGCCCACCGCGGTCTGCCCGTCGTCGCCCGGGGCGGGGCGTGGCCGATGAACCGGGCGCCGCCCAAGGTCCTCGACGCGGCCGCGCCCCGCCCAAGGCCGCCCTCGCGCCGCGCAGAAAGCAAGGCCGCCCGCCGCCCGATAAGCTCTCCGTCCACCCGCCCGCCGCCGCTCGTTCGCCCGCCCGCCGTTCGCCCGCCCGTTCGGCCCGCCCGCCCGTTCGCCCGCCCGTTGCCCGCCCGTTCGCCCCGCCCGTGCGCCGCCCGTTCGCGCCCGTTCGCCCCGCCGTTCGCCCGCCCGTTCGCCCGCCCGTTCGCCGCCCGCCCGCCCGTCCGCCGGCCCGTGCAGCCGCTCTTGGCTTGCTTCTTCTGATCACGCAATACATTTCCTGTCGCATTTCGTTATATTTGCGCATCGTTTGCTTGAACGCGTTGTACTCACAGTTTTGTGGAAGGGCTTCAATGTTACTTTCTCGCCTTGCGAAGTACTTCGTAAGAAGAGAAAGTAACGTAATCGTACGCCGGAAAACAGCGATTTTTTTTATCCAGACCTAATGCATGGCATGCTCAATTATTATAATTTTATTAAGCGGTTTTTTGACTTGGCGTTTTTCTGGACGTGAGGTGCCCTTTCAGTGGTGCCGTAGTGTCGCGCAGGCCAGGTCGTGCCCGCTTGCCCCCCGCCTACACATGCTGAGTTGTGCTTGCTCCTTCTGATCACGTAATACATAAATATGTCTCCTGTCACCTTACTGTCTACTTGTGCATTGTTTGTTCGAACGCTTTGAAAACACAGTTGTATTGTGGGATTTCTTTGTTTTATTCTGACGTACTGCATTCTTCGTGACATGCTCAGTTGTGAAGCCTGCGTGCGCAACTACCCAACACTTCAATAATTTTCTACCGGGAGGATAAATCCGCGGAGTGGACACAATATTTAACAAATCCTCAATTTTTATAACTTTATTATGAGGTTTTGTGACTTGATATTTTTCTGGAAGTGGGGTTGTTTTTCAGTAGTGCCAGAGCGTTGAGCAGAACAAGACGTTCTCGCTTTCCCGCCACCTGCATACGCGGTATATGTATCTTATATATGAAGTATCATACAATTAGTTAATCCCACTTATTGTATTACTCATGATATTATTATATACTTTATTGTTTTATCTTTGTAATGAGGTATACTTTCTCAGCGTTTTCTCCTCATAGACATTCGTGACACCGTTTCTTTCTCACTCTTTTTTTCCGTCATCCCATATTTTTCTTCTTATATTCCCTTCTTCCAATTTTATACCCTTCGTTTTTTAAATATGCATTCCCAACGTTCCATCTTCTCTTCTCCCAGTTTTGTGGTCATTCATTTTTCTCTTGGTTTTTTTCACCTCATCACTCTAAAATGGGTTTGATCACAATCTTCCATTTTCTCCCCATCACTATTATTGTTGTCCCATGGTATCATATCTAGCCACATGGTATCGTATCTTTATAGTTTCTAAAAAATATACGGAAACCTCTCTCTTCATGACAGATTGTCCTTGTTTGTGTTCATTGCCTTTCATTTTCCCGCGCTCCTCCCCTTGCTTTAATTCCGTCAACATGTTTCTGGGAAGCAAATAAGCATAAACATAAAAGTTCGGTAGGTTACTTAATGTTTTAAAACTATAAAATCTAACGGAACAAATTATACTAAGCATCTGACAAGTAAACCTGCTCCTAAACTTCCTTTCGCGCAGCCGCTTCAGATCTCGAGGATCCTGTTCCATTGGAAGGACATCCCGACCATAAAAATTTGGCGAACAAAGACAATAGCAGAATAAATTCCGTGGAATGACCGAAAGAAAGAAGTTATTAGCAATAAAACGTATCGCGGGAAAGGCCAAACCAACGCGCCATTTCTGGAAGATAAGTTGGAAGGTCGCCGTTCCTCGGAATTCCAGAGCTGGGCGCCAGCGAAGGCGGCCACCCGCCAAGGTCACGGGCGACGATGGCTTGCTCACGTCCGAAATGCGATCCCTCGAGAAGACGCGTGTTCACAGACAGGCGCGGTCGGCCTCGGCGTTGCATCGCTGCTCGGGCGACTCGCCGCCATGTAACAGGCTGTTCGGCTACTGCAGAGCAGCGGGGATATCTTTTCCATCGTTGGCGGTGGAAGAAGAGAAGAGGGATAACAGACACCGGGAAGGTGTACGCTTTCAAGTTGTTAGGAATTTATTGAACAACGCGGGAGTTTTGAAGTCTAATATCCCATTCATTATTAACATATCCAAGATCGAGTGGAGATTTCAATACTGATATTAAAATAATTCTCTAAATTTTTTTATGAACATTACTGTAAAATAATATGTTGTTTCAAGTTGTTTTAAAATATTACTACACTTGTTTTAAATTCCTCGATTATTTGATAGTCCCTGTCAGTGCTTCCTCTTTAGGATGGTACAAAGGCAAAGGTCGAATCCTGACATCCCCGTACTCGCCTCATTGCGCGAACTTTATTCAGCTTTGGAAATAGTCATGCGTAGGATGGGAGAACATGAGAGGGGAGTGAAGAGCCCGCCCGGTCCCTAGTTTAAGATATACTCCGACAGCAGATAGCAGAGGAATTGATGGGGGAAATTGATAACAACCAAACATAACATACGTTCTCTACGACTTTCATCCCAACATTGGCATCGTCAATCTTCTTAGCTGGAATTGAAAATCAACTCCCTTTGGGACTTCAATACTGATTCTCCAGCTTCACAAACCATCGGGCTCGCAATTACATTTCTGGTCGCGCCCGCTATTATTCGTATGTCACTCGTTTGTCATTTCGTCCTCTTCCGCGACGCCCCGAAGCCTCTAAAGCAAACGTTACTCGTAACCGTATCCGTCGCGCTCACGCTCCGTGGGAATGACAGGACAGTTACGGTGCCTGAAGCGTCGTCAGCACTCGCACTCGTAAGATTGCGAAGGAAGAATGGCGCGGGCGGGCCGTGAGCGCCACAAGGCGGGCGACGCGCGCGCTTTACGACAACGGGGGTGGAGCATAACGGGCCGCGTTGATTCACCGGGCGACGCGACGGCCGGCGGAGCGCGCGGCGCCGTGCTCCAGCCCACCCGGCCAGACGGCCTCCGACGCCCCCGACCGACCCCGCCGCCGCCGCCGCCGCCCCCGCCCCCGACCCCGCGAGACACCCGCTGCCCGTTGGCCTGCCTCCCGCCAACGCTTCCTCCACTACCGCCACCGCGCCGCCATCGACTCCGCCACTCTGCCGCCGCCGCCGCCAACCACCACCACCTTCACTACCACCATTCACCCACCCACCACCAACCACCACCACCATCACCACCACCACCATCTACCTCACCACCACCACCACCACCACACCACCACCACACCACCACCACCACCACACCACCCACTACTACTACTACTGTCTGCCTAACACCACTACGCATTACACCTCCACTATGTCAGTGCTACTGAAAGAAATTCTAGCGGCCTGTCGTATATTTTCCGCGGTTTTCTCCGATCAACCACAGCAAATGCCGAGCAGTACCCTAACCAACGGTCCACATACCACCCGCGATTTATCGTTTCTTGTCCTTATCCTGTCCTCAACCCTTACGTTTACACACTTACACTTTCATGCACTACACAATCACACTTGTCAGGAGAGTAGAGCTTCTCTCGGCTGGGGCGGTCCCCACAGGTGGGAGATACTTGGTAGGGAAAAATCCACGCAAGCCGACATTGGTCGGTTGCCGGTTCTTGTGAGTCAGTGGGAAGATCGCTGCCACTTCTTGCGATAAAAAGCATGCACTACACTTGCGTAACTAATGACCTTAGCAGTTGACGCACCTGGAATCACTAATCAATTCCATCCCACCACCACATCACCGTCGCCGCCGACACTCCGGCTGTCGCCTGTGCCACCGCCCCCGCGCAGCCCGACCGGCGACGCGCGGCCGAGTCACTTGTACTCGTTGCCATTACCCTCTGCGAGAGGCGGCTGCCGTAGAAGATGAAATATTCACGAAAATAAATTGATGGCGAACCTGTTTGGTGGATGTCCTTCAAGAACGATTCTGTGCCACTTTAAAGAATCGCGTAAATTTGTAGAAATCTCCTTTACTCATGTCACCTTAAGTATTCCCAGTATATTTATATTTTATCTTTCGCGATATTTATTTCTTGTTTACCTCAGTATTACTCAAACGTTGAATGTAACCCATATGTTTGATCATTATAGTGAGGTAATTTCCTCTGTAATTCATTACTCATTTGAAGTGAAAATAATGTAAAAAATATAGACGTACATAATAGAATTAGACTTATTGTAATGAACGCCAGAGAAGCAGGTAATGTTTCTGAAAACCATATTCTGAATTTCCGTACTGTATTTATGGAGTTCAACTACAATAATTAATAACTAATCTCTAAATATAACTTATCTTGTCATTATGTATATATACATATATACATACAGACATACATATATTGTGTTGCATAATCAACTTGCAAGATTCTCCACTTCCAGTTCACGGCTTACACTTCCGAGAAACGTTTTAACCCATTTATCCGCAAAAAGCACTCCAACAAAGCACAGCACCTAGAAGAGTGGTTTAAAAATAATTGTTCAGCCTAACATCATGAAGTCCACCGAAACTAATCTGTTACCAACCGAAAAAGCAAAATAATTTACCGAAACTTTTTACGTTAACAACAAACTCTAAATTTTTAACCCCAGCTCAGGGTCACCCTGACAAAGGACCAGGCACGTACAAAATGACTCGATTACATCATTCCCTTCTTTTTCCGATATCGTGCAGCTGTACAGTCCGCGCGCCCATACCGAGCGCTTGGCAAAAAGCTGTAAAACAACGCGAACGTGCCTCCAGGCCCCGACCTCCCGAGCGCCGCCGCCGGCCGCGCCTTGTCTTTCCACGGCCTCCGCCCTCCGAGGATCTCTCGTGGCAGGCGAGCCAACGGGCGCGGGCCCGCCACTCGCTCAGAGGCAGCGGCCAGCATCGAGGCTGCGGGGAATCCCCTGGAAACGGTGAAGGCGGCGCGGGAGGAAAACAGACTCGTAGGCAAAGCGCGGTAGACGTATGTACAACGAGACATGAAGGGAATGAGATAAAACAGAAAAATTGTGGGGTGGGGGAAGGCGTAGTCGATGGGGACGACGTTGGCAGAACATTGCGGGCAATAAAAATAGGTAATCGACAATCCTCACTGAGTGATCGAGTAACCTGCGTCCGTACATTACTCCTTTCGAGTCACTAGTCGAAACTAATGAGGTGTCATGTGGCGTAACTCTGTCTCCTGGAGATCATCTGCATCTTTTTTGAGATCCATCCCAAAGATTTTAAACAAAATCGATAAAAATCGTAGTTTTTGTTTTGTTTTTTAAGGAAGTAAATCGTGTTTTGGGAGACTTAAATCATCTGCAGAGGTGATCAATAGCTAATTCGCTAATAGCTTTTCCCTCGGCGAGGCAAATCGATTGGCAGAATGCTGTACCGATTCCCTCTAGGATATTCTGAACGATTTATGGAAGAATACATTCTTTTGGTGGTTTCCATGCACGTGCGTGTACATTAATGGAACGCTATGATTTTTTCTCTCTGTACTCTTATGTGGATCGTTAGAATTTCATTCTCCAAATTGACGATAATCACCCGTAATTTTGTAATAAAATAGAAATTAAATAATTATTTTAATTTATAATGTTTCACAGAACTTTCTTTGCTCAAAATAGATGAACCGGGAAATTGTAATATTTATAAAATTAATATTTGTTATTAACAAACGCACCGTGGAACACTTGCAATCTTTCTTTCCGATTCCTTTCTCTATCATCTCCCCTTACGTACACATGCACTGACATTCACTACACTACCACAGATGTCGGGACCTTATATCTAACCCCGACTAGGGTTGTGCCTCACAGGAGAAGATATCAGGAGGAGGAATTACCCGCAATCAGACGTGTAGGTCGTCGCCGGATTTCACCATCCCTCGATTGAGGGGGCGCCACCTCCAGGCCAAACACATTGAGCTAGTGGTGCTCATGACCGTAGAAGTCGATGTGCCCGGAGTAATCAGCCAATCATTTAAGAATCTTGTGGCCAGTGCGCGGATGCGGAGTGGGCGTGGCCGGCCGGGCGCTGGGCGTGGCGAAGGGGCGCGAGGGTCAAGGCGCGGCCTCGCGGCGCGTGGGAACTGCTCCGCTTGCGCCGATCGCCGCTTCCAACTCGGAATTCGAAACCGCCACCGATTCGTCTTGCGCTCTCCAACGACAGGAAGTAATGCTTAAGGAATTCGCAAGTTTTGCCCTTGTAAGATGAATTTATGGCTGTGGCACTTAATGATCTGTGCCTCTAGGATGGCACTCGGCCAGCGTACTTGCTTCCCGTGGTGTGATCCTGGCTTGGATTATCCATTGAGGCAAAAATAGACTTGTAGCTTTCCTTGAAAATCGTCTCAGTTTCTGTAGCTGGGTGAAGAAGAAAAAAGCTCAGGCAGGCGGAGTTTGCTAGTTACGGTGAAGGTAATATGTCATATTCGCCTACATATCTCTCATCCCTCAAGCATGGGAATTAAACTCTATCCAGACTTGAGAGACACCGTTAGCTAGCCGGCAAAGTCGGACAGTCGACAAAATGCCAAATACATGCATACTTAACGTTTTATTGGTAGACGTTTCCGGGCACATCAACTGCTATGGTCAACAGCACCGTTAGTGTAGTGAATGTTGTATCCCTGGAGGTGGTGTCCCCCTCCACATCAACATTGTGAGATCCGGCGCCGACCTACACGTTGGCTAGCGAGGAATTTCCCTCTCCAAGTATCTCCTTCGAACGAGGCACCGTCCAAGTTTAGACAACCTCGAAGTTCCTTTCGGGTCTTCTCACGTGTGTGCATGGCAGTGTAGTGCATGTAAGTGTAAATGAATGGGAATAAGGGAGACGGAAAGGAAGAAAAAGGAAGAAAAGAAAGCATGCGGTTCGTGACCTGTTTATTAGGGCATTGCTCTGGTGTTCGTCTGCTGTTTAGCGGAGAAACCATGGCAAACTATCCATTAAAACAGTCGGCCGCCAGAATTACCCTCCACACAACCACTGAATTTTACCTAGCTATTCAGCTGGTGTCTAAACTCTGCCACCATTGAGTATCGAACCCTAGGACATTCCACTCAGAGTCACAGAGACAATCACAATGCTGGACTATGATCTAAACACAATGGTACCGCTTCTTAAAATGTCTTTTTTGATCAGGGGGCTTTCAAGTTCTGTCATTTGATATCGAACTGATAATTCTCTCTTGCTCTGAAATATAGGTAGTAAAATTGACGATTGCCTAAAAGTACCGCAAGAAGGAAAGCTAGCTGCTACGTTACGGATCGCTCAATCGCCAAGAACCAGTAAGAAGGCAGTAACTTAGCCGGGAAGAGCGCTCTCCTGTCTGCGCTGGGGACCGCAGCGCGTGCAGCTCCCTCACGAGCAAGGGCGCGGTGCGGGGCGAGGGGCGAGCAACCGGAGGCCTTAAATCCTAGGAGATTCGTTGCGTCAGGAGGCAGCTGCTAAACCTACCGCAGGTTTGTAACTTTTCCCAACGGCGCAACCTTTTCGCACCCGCTTGCAAGACGCGAGAGCGGCGGGTATCTGTGACGCTAATGGTGAGGGCAAAACTTGTCTACAAAATGATCGAGGTGCGATGAAAGCAAATATGAGTCACAGATGTCCTATTTTTCTTATTTAAAACATCTGTGAATAGTATAAAATTTTGTAAAAAATAGCTAATGTGGACAATAAGTAAATTATTTTCTTATTTATTGGATGTAGCATACGGATATAAAGATGTATTAGTAATGTTTATGAAGTAAACAAAAATATTTATATATTGGTCATGAAATCGCCTTTTTTACTACCACATGTACAGGAAACGGATGAAGGGGGAAGGAAGATGTCACGCGCACCAGTAGCTATGACTCTAGGCTACAGCAATAAAACTGGGCTCTTAGGAAACAAGCAATAGTGGTTACGTTATAAACGCAATAACTTGTCTCTTCCCGTCACATGTTACGAGACGTCAACCCTTCACAACATATCTTCAGTATAAGATACTACTGTAGCTATTCTGTTAGCAGCGTAGAGGTCAGAATGCATTTAGCCAGCGGCCTAAATATTACAATGTGCCAACGGAGACTGAAGCTAATAATGTTCCTCGCAATTACTGTTATGATTTATAAAAATGTGGATAAGATTTTTTTTAAATTTACTTCTTAACAAAGCGAGAAGCAACGACTTTAAACAGAACAGAAGGTTCCTAACTGAAGTAACTCAATATTTTGGTGAAACGTTGAAATGGTAAGAAAAATAACTCTCATTTAATTTACTAATTATTTCTAAAAAGGAATGTGTTTTAAAAACGTCGGATTTTTTTTCTGAATTAGAAATAAAGAGTTGGAGTGACCTGAGATCAAATACGGATAAAGAAGATAATGTAGAAGTAAGACGAAGAAAAAACTATATCGAAGATGCTGATATGTTGACGAAGAGGAGATGAATGCATAGGAAGACAATGAAGAACAGAAAGGGAAGAAAGTGTAGAGAGGAAGGGAAAGGAAAATAACATCAAGAATATAAATTGATCCATCACAAAAAACATCATTTTGTAGTTAAGCAAAGAAATATGTTTAGAAAATAGTCTAATTTACCAGAAAACAATTCATAAGACAGTCACCCAGTATGAAGTAAAATTCTTGAGTCTGCTTGCAAAATAAACGGCTCCGCTCATGATAAAACCATTACCCTTTAAAGGTACAATTAAGTGGCCCATTAGAACAAGGGGCTATCCTATTTTTTGTAAAATTGAGTTATTAGCATTAAATAAAACCTCAAATACTATTATTTTAGTGTCATTTGTTATTTAAATCCAGTATGGACTTATATCCAAGTGTACTGTGTTTCAAAATTTAAAAATAGTACTGAGTTATATTACGAAAGCTCTAGTAAATCCCTACATACATCTCAGAACGAGGCCAATGTGGGATAGCCCCTTGTCCTACTGATCCCTTCAATGGCGACGTATCGCTTTTCTCGTACGCGGGCGCAGTGCGCTCGGGGAGGCCGGCAGTGTAGCGCTGGCGCGGCGTGGAGCGGTGCGACGCGGAGCGTAAAAATGCTCGGCAACCGTTGCAAGGCTGCGCGCGGTGCCTTTCACCGGCGGGCCGCGCTCCTGCCGCCACGCCCCCCCCCCCCCCCCCCCCCCCCCCCCCCATTGCACGTCTCGCCCTAGCGCTGGCGCTCTGGCTTCCGCGAACGCCGCCACCTTACGATAGGCAGCGAGCGCGCGAAGGAAAACGAGTTCGCGCCTGCGGCATTTGCCCAATGCGTTACGGTAGGGCCTTCACCGCAACATTTTTGGCGGTTCTAGGGCAATTTATGGACCCTATATGATTCGCTGCGAGTGTTTGATATTCGAGTTGTAACGAATAAATTGGTGGCCGATTGATTTATCGCAATTACTTGTTAGGTACAAATAAGGTGAAGGAACCATGACAAATAAAATTAATAATGGGGTCGAGAGACTGAAGTGACCGTCCAAAGTTGGACCGTCCCAAGCTTGACACCCCCCCCCCACGTTGAGCCCCCCCTTCCACGTTGAGTCCCCCCACGTTGATCCCCCCACCGTTGACCCCCCCACGTGAAGCCCCCCCCCCCACGTTGAACCCACGTTGACCGCCCATGTTGACTGACCCGTGTTTGACTGACCCGAGTTGACCGACCCACCCGCGGTGCCCGACCGCCTCTGCGACCGCCCTCTTGCCGACCGCCCTCTGCCGACCCGCCCTCTGCGACCGCCCTCTGCCGACCGCCCTCTGCGACCGCCCTCTGCCGACCGCCCTCTGCGGATCCCCCTCTACCGACCGCCCTCTGCCGACCGCCCTCTTGCCGACCGCCCCTCTGCCGACCGCCCTCTGCCGACCGCCCTCTGCCGACCGCCTCTGCCGACCGCCTCTGCGACCGCCCCTTCTGCCAGACCCCTCCCGCCGACCGCCCTCGTCGACCGCCCTCCCGTCGACCGCCCCTCCGTCGACCGCCCTCGCCGACCGCCCTCCTCCGACCGCCCTCCGTCACCGCCCTCGGTCGACCGGGCCTCCGTCGACCCGCCCTCCGCCGAACCGCCCCTCCGTACGACCGCCCTCCGTCGACCGCCCTTCCGTCGACCCCGCCCTCCGCCGACCGCCCTCTGCGACCGCCCTCTTGCCGACCGCCCTCTGCCGACCGCCCTCCGCCGACCGCCCTCCGCCGACCGCCCTCCCGTCGACCCGCCCTCGCGTCGACCGCCCTCGCGTCGACCCCCTCTGCGACCGCCCTCCGGTCGACCGCCGCTCCGTCGACCCGCCCTCCGCGACCGCCTCCGTCGACCCCCCTCTGCCGACGCCCTCTGGACCGCCCTCTGCCGACCGCCCTCGGCGGACCGCCCTCTGCCGACCGCCCTCCGCCGACCGCCCTCCCGGCCGACCGCCCCCGTCGAGCCCCCTCCGTCACCGCCCTCCGCCGACCCCCTCCGTCGACCCCCTCCGTCGGACCGCCCTCCTGCCGAACCGACCCTCTGCCGACCGCCTCTGCCGACCGCCCCTCTGCCGACCCGCCCTCATGCCGACCGCCGTCCGTCGGACCGCCCTCCGCCGGACCGCCCTCCGCGACCGCCCTCCGTCGACCCCCTCCCGTTCGACCGCCCTCTGCCGACCGCGCCCTCTGCCGACCGCCCTTCCTCTGCGACCGCCCTCTGCCGACGCCCTCTGCCGACCGCCCTCCGTCGACCGCCCTCCGCCGACCGCCCTCCGTCGACCGCCCTCCGTCGACCGCCCTCCGTCGACCGCCCTCCGTCGACCGTCCCGCGTTGGACGTCGTGTGTTGATCGTGGAACAGCTCGCGGGCGGAGCGGGGCGCGGCGCGGTGGCGTCGAGGCGCCCAGGGAAAGGCGCTGCTGGCGCGTGGCGTATGTGGAGCGGCGACCGGCGTTGGGCAAGACGGTGCCCCGGGCCTCCCCCCGCCCGCCGTGCAGACCGCCGCGCCGCTCCCCTGTGCGGGAAGCGACTCGCAGCACTACAGCCCAACCATCGCAAACGTGCTGCATCTTCCCAACGACCTGGTTTCAGAACATGTCGTGGCTTTAAAATTTCCGGGGTATCGCTTGGTCCACTTCTGTCGTTCTCCCTTTCCTTCCATTCTTCCCTTTCTCCTCTTCGGGCTGCCTGCGCACAACCATCTACGAACCTAATTTTCTAAGAGCTCAGCTGGCCCTGCTGGCAACTCGTGTGTCCGCGGCTACTCTCGATGATGTCCCTAAAGCCAGGGTTTTCCTTATTTCTGCAATAGCTAAATCATAGGGATTTAATATTTCGTGTTTCCGGGAGCATGAACGCCTATGATCGTTGCCCTTTAAGTGTAGTGCATGTTTTGTCACGGGATGTGGCTTTGTTCTGTCACTGCTGGATGAAGATCCGGTGTCCATCTACACGTCTAATTACAGGGTTTTCCATCCATTTCTCTCTCAACAGCGAGACACCGCTCCAGCCGGGAAAATCTCGATGTTCCCGGTTTATCTTCCATCATGTGTGGTAGATATTTCCAGCATGTAGTGCATGTGAGTGGAAGTGTTTAAGTAAGGGGTGAGGATAGCACAGGAAGGGAAAGGAAAGATCACGTGCCGTCCGTGGACCGTGTGTTAGGGTACTGCTTCGGTATTCGCCTGGTGTTTATCGGAGAAACCACCTAAAACTACCGATCAGAGCAGCCGGGCGCTAGAATTCTCTTCTAGACAATGGTTGAATTAGACATCGTTACTTAACTGGTGATATAAAAGGCAACAAATACATTATAAATTCCACTTAAAATTATGGTTTCTAAAGTTTTCCTATCTAATTTTACAATTAAGAACATATATTAATATCCTATATGATCACTAGTAAAGTCGTTCTTTCTCAGAATCCACGAAAAGCCATGTGGATTCTGGGTGGTTATTGGCTTCACTGCTGGTAAACACTCATAGTTATACCCCTCTTCTTGTACCATGATTATCACCAATTGCTCCTCGTCCAAGAAATTGCAACCACTTCATTTCCCGACGAAACATGCTTAACAAAGTGATTTGTTTTGAGCCTCTCTTTGTTCTCCTCAATTTCTTTCCCGCCATTCCAAGGCCTCATCGTCGTTTACCCACCACTACCACCAGCAATATTATTTATTCATTTAATCGTCATTAAATCGTCCTTATATCTCGCACCGTCGAAGAATTCTGAATTTTGTCTATAAAACTTGCTCAAGGGAAAGAAACTGAATTTTGAGATATTATGCAGCTGCAGTGAGTGTACATGTAGTAATAAAGATCTGTATGAATGTCAAGAGAACATGGTACATCCATAATGCAACAAATATCGCATTGATATATTTTGAACGGTGTATTCCTTTTGCATCTGACAATGAAAGAAATCAACTCGCTAGTCGATCCATGTTTGTGATGAGAAAGCAGCAAGAATAACTCCAGCAAAAAATGAAAATTGCAAATAAGTCAAATTCTCAAATAAAATCTTCTTTAATCATATTATTCTCGTAATTTCTGGTAAACCAATACTGGAAATTCTGTGTTTTAAACGCTATTTGTCTAAAGAAAAGAGAGGTGATTTATGTGACAGTATTGCTTATACATTATTGATATGTTAGGGAAAAATAAAGAGATTTAAATAAATCTCGGTTACTGTCGACTCTTTTTTCCTGTTACCTTGATAGCGGAAAGCAACTGGCTGTCTATCATAAATTCATATTCCAAGGATTCCGACTCTGTTCTGCGGAGTAAATCACAGATTTCAACTCACAAAGAACCGCCGTGCTGCACACATAATCCAGATCATATTCATCCCAAGCGATCTCAGCGGTCGTTTTCTCGTTACATCACAGCCCATAAACCACACAGAAACCCCCTACACGATCACGCTGCTCGAAAAGGGCTAACGGCGGCCTGGAGTAAAGAGGTGCTCGTGGGCAGGGGGCGTGGTCTGCCCTAATGCATCCGATCCGCAGGCGTCTGATCGGAGGCGGTTCAAGGCCGGAGGTCAAACGGGCTCGTTAAAATGCGAACGAGTTCTCTCTCCCGGTGGAGAGCGCGCAAGCGCGGGCGCGAGCTCCGACACAGCACGCGAGCGTGGGTTCGAAGCTGCCGGGGGGCTGCCGCCCACGGACGGACTAACCTTGTGCCAAGCTCCATTAGTTTCAGCTCACTCCCGACTGCCAATAATAAAATGTACAAGACAGACTTGAAAACAAAATACGGTTTTTGAAATAATTTTTGGAATGAAAAAATGTAATTGAAACATGAATTATATTGAGCAATTAAAATTATTAGATTTTTAAATTTTCAATATTTTGTTAACCATTTTTTTCCAAAAACGCTAATTTTTTTCTGTATTCATAATTCAACTTGTATATGGTTTAGGGTACGAATCCCTGAAATAAAACTTCTCCCCATATCACGTTACACACAGTTTTTAACTGTTTTACGTGAAACGCACGTGGCACGTTTTACGAGAAGCAACTATCACTCGTATATTTAACTATTCAAAATAAACCCCTAGACTTTCACCGTTCAAACAACCCTTTCTGGCAGCTGTCAAGAATTCCAGTCGACTATCCAAGAATTGAATGTCAATTTGCTTCATTATTGGGAGTTGCATAGTAAAACCCAGAGGCGAACAGGGGGCCTAGGGACAATCTCCACTAAATCCTTTTATTGATATTGTTGTTGTTAATTAACATTATTTTATTCGAAACAGATAAGCTACCATGGACTGGCCGCATTACACTCCAAAAGAGTATTGTCCATTATCAATAGACTATTTTTTAATACAAAGTACTAATCCTTTTTTTAATATTAAAAAAAACAATTGGGGGCTCCGAAATGAAATTCTTCTGAAATACTTTTTCGATCTGTCCTTGATTGTCCCATGGTGGAAAGACTTTATCTTTCCTTCGTGGTTATACCCTTCTTGTTTCAACTGGAAATCAGTCTATTTGTAGTGCGAGGGCTGCCGTGTAGCCGAGTTGAGCGTGTAGCGCACGAGGCGAGAGTCGAGAGCGAGAGCGAGCTGACTGCTCCATTACCATATGCGATCGTGTAAACAAGTCGTCTCGTCGCGACGGAACCGGAAACTGCTGGCGCATGCGCACGGCGCGAAATGTCAAGGGCGCGCACCGCCGGAGACGCGAAACGAAGGCAAACGCGTGAACAGCGATGCAGTGCAAACTGGAGAGATGTGGTAGCAGCTCTTCCTTGGCCAGGCTTACAACTCGGAGGAAGGCACGGAGAAAGAACGTAATAAATAATAAAACCCCGTTTCAAATTGTGCAGAACGTTTATGGTTAAGTTTTCGGCAGTTGCAAATGCCAAGCGATCCAAGGTTATCTTCCCAATCCAACAAATACCTTAAATGAATTGTATCTAAGTCATTTACAGTTCACTGAGGGGGGAAAAGTTAAAGTTTCGTAATCGTATTTCGCGAAATGTTACATAAACATGGACAGTGAATAATTTTCTATCAAGCATCCCTCGAAAGAGACTTCTTGTTATGCCACTATCTTTGTAAGTCTCCAAAAACAGCTTTAGCTTTTTATGGTTGCCTAATGCGCGATATCTGTATAATTCAAAATATTCATTTTCGCTCAGATCATTTCATAGGAATTCCTACACGATCTGTGCGGTTTTACTTTTTTCCTTGTTCCTTTGTCTTATTTTTTACCCTTCCTTTTTCCTCTAGTATTTCGTCTGACTCGACATAAAATCTTTTCTCTTTGATCTGCCTCGTCTTCTTTGTCTTTTGATTTTCTTAACTCTCTTGACCTTTTCTTTTGTGATCAGGCACTATTCATTGTACTTAAGAATCGATAATCGAAATTTGGAAGAAATTAAAAATAATAAAAAATATTATTTCCAAGGGCACTGTCCCCTTACTTTCAGTCTGTAAATATTATGAACATATGACAAAAAATATGTATGTTTCTTTTCTTTTTTTGTGATGACAAAAATAATCCAACTTAATTTGAATGAGACTTTAATACCGTTACATGTAGAACTTCAAGGTACACTAGTCAATTGAAGTGCCTTCAGTGAATATCAAGGTTACAGCAAGGAATTGTTGCAAGGTCACCGAAGATGACAATCTTTCCTGGATCCCACAATTTCCCTCAAAACGGCTGTCATTGCATCCTTAACTTTTAAATATATTGCACTAATTCATGTTGTTAGAATGAATTAAAAGTTTTCAGAGATGGGTGGATGGTTTGATGGTCATTTTAAAAATATTGTGATGCTTTTTCTATGTTTTTTTTTTTGTCCCACATCAATGCACGTACCAACCATAAAAGGCCTTTTACATCTAATAGGTTCATATATATTATTGTTTAATATCACATTTTTTTTATTTTCATCTGGACAAAGTTGTATGTGAGGTATAGTTACAGACATACTGAAGAGGATCTCACACTTAGAGATTGAAACACCTATTAATAAAAATTTAAAGCTATCACTGGAATCATCAGTTATTTAATTGGTTAAAAGGGTTATTTATAGTCATTTATTGCTAATATAAAATTAAAATTTAAAAGCTGTATGCATTATAAACATTTTTTATAAATTATTAATTAAAAAATATGTATTTTGTAAAATTATATAAAAATTAAATAAAAATATATAATTTGTGACAAATTGTTGTTTTATCAAAGAAATATGGATTTTCAGAAACCCCTCAGAAAGTTTGAAGGAGTTCTTTGTGATATGTTGAAGGGAAATGTTTCCTAACATATTCTTTATTGTTTTGTTTTAGAGCCAAGTACCAGTCAACGTAGAAGTCGGTTGGCAACTGGAGCAGGTCAACCTGTTGAGTTTGATTGTCCTGAAGAATTTGGCTACTACCCACATCCCACAGATTGCACACAGTACTACGTATGTGTGTTTGGAGGAGCTCTGCTTGAGTCATGCACTGGCGGATTAATGTACAGGTGAGAAAACATACAGTGAAGTGAGAACTTCTATTTCAATCTTAAAACAATTATATAATTTTAAATATGCTCATAATGAGCTGAGTCTTTAATTCGTGGTAAAGATTTGGATGTTTCCAGACCACCTTCTTAGGTGGTTGAAAGCTCATTACAAATTAAGGGAGCGAATCAATCTTTACATTGAGTCAAAACCCTTTTGTCTGATCAGGAGGGCAGGGGTTTCTTCAATATTTGGAAGGTGGTTTCATTTCTTCCTAGGATGTGTTTTAACAGGCTTTTTCTCCCAAGTTCACATAATTATTTGGAAAAAGAAGCTTTATTTAAAGAGAGCTTTGCTAATTGACAATGTATTGAAAAAATAACAAATAAAAAACTTAAATGTAATGGAGTAACTGAAAAGAACTTCTCTTTTCCACATTCTGTGACAATTTTTTTTATTTGCTGAAAGAAGTTTTTACAATGAATTTCATTTCTAGTTTTACTATTTTGAAGTTTTTGTGGAAACAAAAAAGTTCATTCACACAATATTGAGAGTAAGTGAATGAATTGAAAGGCTCAGTAGAACAAGGGACAATCCCACATTTTTTATGAAATTAAGTTATTAGCATTATGCAAAACTTCAAATATTATTCTTTTAGTGTAATATATTATTTAAATCCAGTATGGACTTATATGCAAGTGTATAGTGTTTAAAAGTTTAAAAATGTATTGAGTTGTATGAGGGAAGTTCAGGCAAAACCCTTGTCATCTCATAACTATGTCTATGTGGGATAGCCCCCTGATATACTGAGCCCTTCAATTGTTTGCCAAAATCATCTATTAAAGTTCAAAATATGATTGTTCTCTATTGTAGTCATGAGCTGCAGACATGTGATTGGCCTCGCAATGTAGGATGTGGTGGAGCAGGAGAAAGTGCCACCATCAGTACAGTTCGTGTCACTGACCCTCGCACCAGACAGACAACTCCAACAGCACAAGGCACTCGGTATGTATTATTTCATACATTTGCTGTCATTAAAGTTGTTTATTTATTGTTATTATTTATTAAAGTATTATTTTATTCATTTTTAGAGCTGCTACGCAAGTTACAAGGGATCAAGTGCAGCAGAGACAGCAACAAGAAGAAATTGCTAAGGTACAAGTGACACAAATCTGCAAATCCAGAGAGTGACATGAATTTACATCAATATGCAGACTTTAATATATTTATTTGTATGTGTTTTTTAGCACCAACTGTATGCAGATGATCTTGGTCCTGCTGAAGAAATTGAAACTGACCGCCAACAAAGAGTGTATCGAGGACAACCTTCCACAGTGGGACAAGTCGCTCGAGATCGAGATGGTCTGAGGCATCAGCCAGTCACTAACTCAATTCCCGTAAGTGTAGTCATTGTCAGGTGTACTGAACATATTATTTATTATTAGCTTTGATAACAATAAGATAATATTGTTCTGAAAATTTGAGATGACAAATTGTTACAAAACACTTTTCTGTTTTGAAGACCGAAAGAGCATTCAGAATATAATTGCAGTACTTTCTTTATTTTCTCTGGTATTTTAAAACTGAAATTATTACTTAATGAGGTTTTATCTAATTAACTTGTAGATACATTATTTCTGGTCTCAAACATGTCAGAATTGTATTTTTCAGGCTACTCGTTCATCATCAGCTGATAAAGTGGCAGTAATATCTTTTGGAAACCAACAGCAAACACAGAATACCCAATACAGGTTTGTAGTTAATAGATGATTTATTATTATTTAATTAATTTCATAGGGAAAGTATAATATTCATTAGAAAAGTTGATCAAAAAATATATTTTATTTTAATGGAGGTTCTGTAATAGAAAGCAATTGGCATGCATTCTTCTCTGCACTTGTGTCTGTACTTTCTGGTACAGAATAAGTTGTAATGTTAGTTTAATCATAATGATAATCTCACGTGGTGGTTTTCGACCAATCAGTCTTGACCCGCTGACTGAGGACAACTTCTTGACCAATGAGACAACTCATCGCAGAAAGAAGCGTCAAGCGAGATTCAGGTAACAGCACATCAGACTTGACTTTCTCTCTCCAACTGCTCCTTGTGTGTGGCCTTCACTTTCTACCTAACCTAATCCACAGAGTTTTAGTTCTACTTTCTGGAAACTGACATGACCCATTAATGAATTGGGCATGGTCTTTGCTTCATCTGACTCTCGTGGATTTCACAACAGTCTTGGGTGGTGCTCATTTCAACACAATATATTTTTACATTCATGGTACACTTTACTTCACTACACTTCACAATAACATTAATACAACCTTCATTGATGACCTTCACACTCTTCATTGATAACCCATTTTGATACACTCATATTTTCATTTATTAATTGAAATACTTTTTTCAAAGCAGTACACTGTCAATTTAATTTTTGGAGGTTGGTTGCATTGGTGGTGATATCTTTCTTTCATTGTGGCTTCCTTTGGCATGTTTTATGGTTTCTACTACAGAGTTAAAAGATTCAAATTACACTTGTTTCCCCAGTTCCTCAAGATTTACACCAAAGGTTGAAGTATAATTGATAAAATTACTTTGTTCTCCTGAGGTTGTGGCCAACTATTTCTATATTCGTGTGTGGAAACTGTTCCTTCAGTGGTATAAGTAGTGTACAGTAGAACAATTCATTGGGACACTTTCTTCGTAGCTGTACATATTGTATATAGTAGATAATAATTAGTTGGAAAAGCACTGTTGTTTTTTAAAATCCAAATATATTTCAATTTGTGTACATTATGAAAGCAATGTAATTCATAGAATATATTTGTTGCAAGAAAATGCTATGAACCTTCATCTTTTATCTCACAGTTCTTCAATTTATGATAATATATGAAGACAAACTGAAAATTGGACTGAAATTAATGATTAATCTTAATTGAATAGTGTTCTTGGAATAACTTTTTAATTTTCTACGTAGAAATATGACTTGAAAATACTTTCTTCTTACAGCACTGCTATTTTTTTTAAATTTTAAATTGCATGAATTAACAATTTTCAGAAGGTTCATAGCATTTAAACCTGTACATGATGTAATTGGAAGTAGTTTTCATCTAATTTCTATGTAAAGCTTAGTAGTAACATTTTGTGGAGTAAAATGATTGCAAGAAACTGATAGTTACTCTCCTTTTTTTTTTTTCTTTCTGGCATTCAAACAACAGATACCCAGCACGAATATTACAAATAGTTCCTTCAGGTGCCCGAGTGCCTTGGCCCACACCTCCTTCACCCTCAGTGCACAGTGCGGGCAGTGGAGGGAACTTCAAATACCAAGGCAACTTGAATCGCAATAAGCCTCCTCGACTAACTGACCCTATTAACGCACCCGATGCAAGCTTCCAACCAGCCCTCAATCCAAATGTTTCACCTGATATAAGACATTTTCGAAGTCCAGAACAATATGGCAATTCTAAAGCACGTCCACCACCTAATTCTAAATTTTCAAATCCAGATTCAAATTATGGCCACAGACCTCCTATAAACCTGGAGCCAGATTTAAATGTGAGACATAACTCAAACTCGGAAAAAGGAACACAGAACAATTACAATTCTGGTTCTTCAAATAAACATACAGGAGGAGGATCATCTCCAGCTCATTCCGTTATAATTCCAAGTTCTTATGCTACTTTCCAGAACTTACCAGATGTACCCCTCCATTTTGCTTCTCCTTCACCTGCCCTTCTAAATAACAGTTATGTAAGAAATATACCCCATACTAACCCTGTTTATCAAACTACTGAGGAAGAAGATAACTACTCTTATTTTCATTTGGATCATGCAAATTCTCAAAACCAACATCTCTCTACAACACCACCAATTCCATTATTTTCAGCATCACCTACACTTTCAAATTTATTAACCACTTTAAAAAATGCAGAAATATTAGTAGGGCAGAACAATCCTCCAAATCATCCAGCTACCATAAATGATCAAAATAGTTTGCAGTTGCTCAAATCATTAACTTCTTTGCATGAAGTTCCCTACAATTCTGATGGTACACGACTCTATCAGATACCACAACCACAACAACATGATGTGGCATTAAATCCCGACTTTAATCCAGCACATCTCTTTCACCACATTGTCAGTCAGAATAATCCATCATTCCCAGTTTTAGGAAATTTTCAATCATCCAGTAACCCTCATCATGCTTCCAGCAATAACAATGCAGGAAGATCTCCTCCTCCTGTTACCACCACTCAAGCACCTTTCACTCCCAATTCCAATCCCTATGGTATCAAATATGAAAATGAGCCAAAACCTCAGGAAGTCCAGCAAGATTATAGACAGACAACTACCCCCCATCGTTTTGCAAAACCACAAATGGAACATGAAGAATCACAAACAAAGAAGCAGATTAGACCTACTGCAGAATATCCAGCAAGACCAGCATACACTCAAGAATCAGGAAGTGTGCCATCAAATGAATACACATCATCAGAAGAAGATTATTATGACGAGAGTGAAGAATTTGCTAATGAACAGTATTCACGACCTCCTTCCCAAACCCAGCTTTATGGATCAGGGAATAAATTTAAAGAACATGCCAACCCTTTTGCTGACATAAACTTTGACTTTGATAAATATATAGACAAACTTAGAGGTGGATATCAGACAACAGTCACTCATCCACCAGATTCAGGGAAACAAAAAGGAACAGCCACAGGGAACTACAGAAAGCCAGAGGATTATGATGATTATTCTGAGGAAGATTATGAAGAATATGAAGAGAGTGAAGAGAAACCACCCAGTAATAACAAACCACACCAACAATATCAATCATCTCCAAACCAGAATAACAAATTTCAAAGCAGCACAGAATCAAATATTTTTATCAATGCTACAACTAAATCAACTACTACTACTACTACTACTGCTGCTGCAACTACTGCAAAATATAGATTTCCCACAAAAGAGAGCAGTAGTTTACCTTCTAATAACATAAGAATTAATCCTACTCCTCAAACTAAAGTTCCTGAAACTCTTACTGTCCCATTCTTTCATGCACCTGATGGCAATTTTTATTCCAGACAGCCTATTCAGCCAGAAAATTCTTATCAGACTGAAGGTTCTACAATACATCCCTTTCCTCAGTTGCCAAGCACCCACCAACCAAACAATTATAAAGAGTATCATAATGTTCAGTCTCATGTGCATGATACAAAGACAAATCGGAGACCTCCCCCTATAACAACAGATCCAACGACTACGGAATACACAAGCCTAAGAGAAAAGGAAAGAGTCCCATCTTATAAAGATTTTAGAGAAAATTCTCATCATTCAAAAGTTACAACCACCATAAGACCTTCATCCAGCAGCTTAAGACCAGTAACAAATGTGAAAAACCAACAAGAATATTATGAAGATTTTATTTACACCCCAAGACCAGTGAAAACTACAGTTCATAAAAATCGATTTAATAATTCTCAGGCATCCTTTGAACCATCTCATATCCATATTGTTCCTACAAAAAATTATCGTCAAAATGAAAGTGTTAAAGAAACAACAACTCATACAAATTTGGAATATTCATCAACAGTTAGTGATTTGAAAGAATATGCCTCATCTACCACAAAATATCCATATAAAACATCAAAGATACCAAATTATCACCAGAGTGATATAATAGTTCAGAGCACTCGAGCAACAACTACACCTGAAGCTGAAAGACCCACTAAAACCCAAACAAAAATCATTAATCACAACAAAGTACAGTCTAGTCAAGCAAGTAGGGGACCTAGCTATAATAGTTCGCTATATAATGAAGGTGCAAATATATTTTCCTCAGTTAAAGATACCATATCTATGATGTCCAATACTTCACTTTCCCCAGACAGCAATGTAAATATTACCCCTTCATATAACAAATCTGTTTCCTCCACTAATTCACGTCATACTACATTGCCACCACTACCTGCAGATTCACACACTACACTTAAAACATACACAATTCGAAGGCGGCCTTCAAAAGTTCCATCTACCACTCCTCGATACAGAACTCGTAAACCTACAACTTCCCCTGATAATACTAACACAGGAAGCCTAGCCTCTTCCACCCCGTCGAGACCTCAGACAGTTAACGGAAGACAGAACCGACGCCCAACGACGAAGAATAGATTGAGGAGTACAACCACTGAAAGAACAAGTACTACTGACCGTGACAGAGATGTATCAACTGACAAACCAAAATCCACTGTTATTAGACATAACAAGAAACTTGTGCCTGACAAGGATGGAAGCAGAACCACCAACAATATAAGGTAAAATAATAAACCAAAGAATTTCACGAAAGTGTTTTTTTCACGAAAGAAGTTTTTTTTTTTTTACTTTTAATATATCTTCTTGCATATTGGAACAGTAAATACAATTATAAAATTATGTTGGCAGCGAATTGTTTGTACATAATTTTCTTTTCCTTTGTATGTAGAGTTGAACCAAGCCCTGCTTCTGTCTCCTATGTGCAACAGCCAGCTTTACAAGCATCTCCTAGCCCTCCAGCTTACAATAATTCACAACAGTATGATACTTCTCAGTATGATCCTTACTACAGCATTTATGATGAAGATGTTGAACTTTACAGAGATGTAGGTGAGTAGGAAAAAAGCAAAGGGTAAATATTTATCCCCAAATTGCATAAAATATATATGCATATTTGCCAGATAAATTCTTGAAAATATTATAAAAATATGAAATACATATTTTGTTAAAGTAAAAAATATTTTTGCCAGATTATACCCAGTACACTGGCAATCAGGGACAGACAAATAATCAACAGTTCAGAGGCCAAAGTCCATACAAGCAAGCCCCTCAGCAACCTGAAATACAGTCACAAAGAAATAATGGCTATGTTCAACCAACATATAACACTCAGAATGTCTATACTCAGACAGCTGGAACTCAAGATTACAATGAAAATTATAATACTCAGGTAAGTCAAATTCAGGGGGTCAAGCTATCTCTGTATTAAAGTGTTCACTGACTTCCCACTTCATCAGAAGGAAAAATATGTATAAAATATTAATATATCATAGACATGACTTAAAGCAGACAATGTTAACATTTTTTTACTGTCTGTCATCATGTACCTATAGATAAAATCAAAAAATATCAATATTTCTAAAAATACTTTCTTCATTGAGTCTTAGTGGTTATATATTCACATCACCCTTAGATTTTATTTTCTATTGACTTGCAGTTGGCTAATGATCAAATTCAGTACAGACAACAAGCAGCAAGGCAACCCACTAAGGCACCACCCAGGTAAGTGACAGAGCAACACAATTCAATTGTGTTACAAAATCAGAAAATTAATGAGAAAGGCACATAAATAGTAAATTGGATGTCTTTTTAAATGATATGAACTAAATTTATTTTAAGAATTAATGTGCATTATTATTATGCACCTTATGTATATATATCTAGATATATTTTTATTTCTCTCGTACCTTTCCATGTATTTAGATGGAGGTTCCTGTGATGAATTGTTAGCATTATATTATATTTAATCATGTATAAGTGTTGATATTAGATTTTAAGTCATAATATTTTGTATTCTTGTCTAGAATGTATTCTGATGATTTTTTTTCCACATTATGTATCATTTAGCAGCAACAGAATTGAATCAAATTTATCATATGAAACGACGAGCACAACAACCATTCCTACCACTTCAACCAAACCCACAACAATCAGAACAACCACAACCACAACCACTGTAGCTCCTGCAGTAGTTTCATCAAGGTACCAGTGAAATTTACAAAGCAGAAGAGAAAATTTGTAGTTCTGCACGAAATATTTTCTGCTAAAATTCCTTCCGCATTTCAACAAATTTGTTAATTAGTCAGTAGAGCTTATGTTATGCTCCTGTGCTTTCTTCAATTGCATTTCACAAAATTATGCCTGTTTTCTCATGACTTGCATTTCTTTATATTATATGCTCTTGATAAGTGCATCATTTCACAATAGTTTCTTTGCACTTGAATGTTTAACACATCAATTGACAGTATTTATAATTTGACATTCATGCTTGCATGTTGTAGAACTATAATTGGATATGGTATAGCAAAATTGTTTTCACCAGAAATGTGTGAAACAGACTTCATATTTTATCATGATTCTCAACAAACTCATTCTCATAATTTTTAGTTTATACATAGAATAATTTTACGAACATCTTTCAAATACAGGATTTTTTATCTCTTCCCTCTACAGACAACAGACAAGACAGAGAGCAGAAGCAAACCGAAGTGCAACACAACCTACAACACGGACCACAAGTACCACCACTACTACCACCACAACTACCACAGCTTACAATATTCCAGAGGAATTTCAGACGCTTTGGAATCTTCCTGTTGAAAATAACCCCAGTTCTGAACCTTCTTTATCCACTTTATCTTCAACAATCAATCCAGCAGACAGTTTGTCTCGGTCAGCAAATGTACCTGAAAGTTCTTTAGGAAGCCAAAGAAATATTCTTTCTCCAGCCAGTGTCACTGAACCCAAACCAGCATCACGTAGAATTACTCTGACTGCATCCCTCTCACTAGATGAACCATTTGCTACGGGTAGGAGAAGCGGCAGTAGAGGTCCAAACGCATCCCGACGCACCTCATTTAGTGCTGATGAGCTTAGTTCAAGATCTGGCGGTAGGCGTGGATCTTCAGAAGCTGTTCCTGTAAATGTTCAGTCTGCGAGATCAAACAAGAACATTCAAAGAAATCAAAGTCCTCCACGACGTGTAGCTTCTAAATCCTTTGCCATAGCCGATGTTCCAAGCTCAGATTCACAAGTTTTGTCCAGAAATTCTGGAATAATTACTGTAGAAGATTTTGTACCATTACCTTCAAGAGTTAATAATTCTGAAACATCTGCTCGAAGGAGCAGAGTAGAAGCAGCTAGAATATCAAATGTAGAAGTAACTCAGCCAACCAGAGGAACCCAAAGAAAAACTGAATCTCAAGATAACGCAAGTGCACCCAGAGCAGCAAAACTTGTACTAGAATCGGAGACTCCAAGACAATCTGTAATTTCAGCAGCTGGTTTGAAACCTACTGTAGAAAGCACATTTTTTTCTGAATCTGATTCCGAAAGTAATTCTCTAACTACTCAGTCTCTCTCACGAAACACAATTTCTCAGTCAGAGATAGTGACACCTAGAGTACGATCCCGAGAAGGTATTCAAGCAAAACCATGCAGAGATGAAGTTGATTCCAACTCAAATACTGACTGCTCTGAGAAACCACAACTGAGGTATGAAAAACTCAGAATTTGAGAATTTTTTTCTCATATCATTTCAAACAATCCTTTCTGATTTGAAAATACATAAAATTCATAGAATCATATTTTAAATTATTACTGAATTAGGTTTTGCATTTTATTACAAGTAGTCATTTCCTTTCTTTATGCTTTAAAGAATCTGTTTCTACTTTTACAACAGAGTAAGACCCACAACAGCACCACCTGATAGTCAGACCACTCCTGGTCCTACCAGGTAATGCACGTCTCCCGTTTTTAAATATAATACGCTTTCTATACTAGAAGTGCATATGAAGTGGTTAGAATCTTCTTGATGAACTGTGCTTTTTCCTGCAGAACTGCAATAGTGAAGCAGTGATTGGTGTGCTTTGAAAAGCTGTTGCAAATTTACTAGAATTTCTTGCCCTTTGTAAACTCAGCATGAGTAGTTAAAGGTTGTAACAGCACTTTTAAAATGTGATGTGATAGGATTGTGCGCTCCTATAATGTGGTATTAATGCTTCTTTGTATACCATAAATGAATGTTCTGCTTGCATACATCTTGAAACTAAATCAGTATTGTGCATTAGTAAGCAATGCATTGCCTTAATGGTAGTATCTTAATAAGCAATAAGAAATCATGTGAGTACACATATAATGAAATAAATACATCTGTCTTGCTGATCATACATATTTAACAATGAAATTTGCTACAATTATTTGTTCTCCATTGTGACAAATGGATGAAGGTAGCATTATAATTGTTCAATGTCTTATAATCCTCTGCTTTGTTGATGTTATGCATGGGTGTTAAACTTTTGTAGGGCTCATCATCCCCATTGGTGTAAGCCTTTAAAATGTTCCATGTAGCTTTTAAGGAAGATTGCATCAACAGAACTAAAGTATACTACAAATATGTTTGCAACACTTCATCATATGGAACCTTGTCTTCAGTAATACACAGAGGAACTTTCCATGCCTGTCTTCCATTAATTGTTCATTAAACACACATTTATGAGATTGACATTTTTTTGTAACACATAACTTCAATGGAATTCACATCTACACTTTACTGACCTACATGACCTCATTTATTAGACAGTATGACAAAATGATACTTGCTACTCTTTTCCTATTAGAATTTGAATTTTTTCCTAAAATTAGAAAGAGTTATTACAAACTCTCTTATGGTACTTGCAGTTTTTAAGAAAATGATCTTTACTTCTTTTGTCATTGGTTCATCATCTCATGCAATTTGTGCATGTAATAAACAGCTTATCAACAAACATATTGTAATGAATGCATGGCGCTTGAAAGTATTGAATTATTGCTGTGTTGAATGAAATGTTGATTGCTTTTCTTGTGTTAAGACTAACCATTTAATTTGTTTTTATCGTTTATAACCTCTTTAAAATGAAATTTATCGTCAGCAGTTCACAAACTTCAAAATTAGTCAGTATGTAATTGGAGAAATATTTTTTATGTACTAGATTGGGGTGAAGTACACAACATAACTGTAACCTTTTTTCAAATATTCTAAGACATATTTACACTCTAATTTTGTTGCTATAGAAAATTATTTGCATAAAGGAAGAAACAGAATACAACAAAATTAGTTTTGAGTATTTTCATTAAGAGAAAATGCTTAAAATGTGAAATACTTTACTTAACTAAAATATAAACATGTATTGTTTATTGATTTATCCCAAATTTATTGGTGCTTAACTAATTAAAATAATAATAAATAAATACCTAAAAGTATGTGCACTTACCCCCTGAGGAACTTGCTGATTATTTCACAGAAATATTTTATCTATTAGTGTTTGCAAAAGCTTGGACATGTTTTGCATGAGTTGTTCACGAGCT
Source organism: Gryllus bimaculatus (assembly GCA_017312745.1). Classification (NCBI taxonomy): domain Eukaryota; kingdom Metazoa; phylum Arthropoda; class Insecta; order Orthoptera; family Gryllidae; genus Gryllus; species Gryllus bimaculatus. The sequence continues at coordinate 4,195,738 of BOPP01000015.1, read as the reverse complement.
TCCTGTGTATTTTGTTTGCAGAGTGCATGATTTTGATCCTTTTATCGATTTGAATGCACTGAATTATTTACTTTTAGATAAACTACTTAACTTTACAGTATTCTCTTTATCAACATGGACAAATATTACATTACGCTGAAAGATATCCACTCACATTCTTAAACCTTATTATGTTTTATTTCATCAGAGGTACATCCTCAGGAAGAAATCGTGGCAGTCCAGCTTACACTGCATCTACTGCTAGTGACACAGTTAACCGTGGAACTCCAGCGTCAGTAAGGTAAGATGTAATATTTATGTGAATGCAAATTGGAAAAAGTTTTCTTACAACTGTAAATGAACGGGCAATTCTTAATTTTCCATTAAAAAAATATGTTTATTATTTGCTCATTGCTTTATTTAGAATGTTTACATTTACCTTAAATTTATCAGATTTAAATAGTACCATTATATCATGTATATTAGTTACATCAATAAAAAAATCGAATGATTGAAGATCAGATATACATTTCTCTTCTTAAGTTTTTTCAATTTCGTATCTTCAAATTAAAACGAATCTATTTGTGAAGATAAAATGTTTCTGATTAAAAATTGAATGATTATGTATAATTAATTCACTTTTTTTCATTAACTCAGAACTAGACCCACACTGAAACCATCTACTGCTATTGTTCCCAAGGCCCAAGAATTTATTGACATCTACAGATTTCCTCCAAGAAGGTAATGATATCTCTTTAAAGTAATAAGTATCCTGTTTCCATTTATGTCATTTCATTGACTTTATTTTTTTGTTGTGTTATTAACCATAATTTATTTACTTATTAGGCCTGACTCTATTTATCCCACTCCACAAGTTGATAAGACTGCTGCCAAATGTCGTAAAGATGTGTGCTTGCTTCCTGACTGTTACTGTGGAGGAAAAGACATTCCTGGTATGTCAATTGCTTTCACCTGTTCTTACATGTTTTTATGAATATACTATAAAGGATTTAAAATATCACTTGATTTTTATTTTTTTGCTCTTGTTAAATCAAACTCTGCTTTATATACAAATTATTATTCTTTATTTTGCATATTTGTTTTCTTGTACATTATAAATAATATAAGAATGTTGATGTTTTTTTACTACAAAATTTTATGCATGTCATTGTAATTTGAAATGCATGTTAATCATAAAAACCTGCGTAGGAGATTTGAAGGCTGAAGAACTACCTCAAATTGTGCTACTGACTTTTGATGATGCTGTAAATGATCTCAATAAGGGTCTTTATAGTGATCTCTTTGAGAGAGGGCGTAAAAATGCAAATGGTTGTCCAATTTCTGCTACATTTTATGTATCACATGAGTGGACTGACTACAGCCAGGTGCAGAATTTGTATGCTGATGGGCACGAGATGGCATCTCACTCTGTTTCGTAAGTGAACATAGGGAGAAGAGTATAAAGAAGAGAATGATTGACTTTTATTTCTCTGCAAACAAGGTCAACCTCTTGAATAGTTGTCAGTTTTTAATATACGCATAATTACCATCAAAACTCAAGTGGTATGAACTGAAACAATTTGATCACAAAAATTAGTTTTCATTGAGTCAAAGAAAGAATAAATGGTTTCACTAGAATATTTGTCTAGATTAGTTGAGAACTTCCACTTTTGGCAATACATCCTTTGGCAAGAAGTTGTCTTTGTTCAAAGAGCTTTCCAGCCTTTCATCATTGTTGCTGTTTTCCAGCTCTTCTGTGTGCAAAACTTTCTATGCTTATGTTGCTTATCTTTAGTTGTGTGACTAACATAGAATGTTTCTGTTTTTTCTTTCCTTTGTTATTTACCCATTTATCCCACTCAATACTTTATTCCTGCATTTCTTTTAAAACATGTTTGATAACATGACTTTTCATCTGGCTCTTTTTGCTTCTTGCGATAACCAATACTTTTATATTAATATTTACTATATTCAAAACATACATATTAAATACTGCAATTTTCATAAAATATGTGGTTTTGATACTTTCAATGCATTTCTGTACATGCTTACTGAATTTTCGATCATATTACATTCATTTCTTACTGAAAAATTATCACCTAAAATCTGCTTAAACTCACAACCTCTAAAATTAAATTATTCCCATAAATGTCCTATTCCTCTTTCTCTGAACCTTACTTATTTAGGAGGTTTTGAGCCAGAAGAAATTCCTCAGATGGTTCTCTTAACATTCGACGACTCAGCTAATGATCTGAACAAAGGACTTTATCACGATTTGTTTGAGACGGGCCGTAAGAATGCTAATGGATGCCCAATATCTGCCACTTTCTACGTGTCTCATGAATGGACAGATTACAGTCATGTGCAGAATCTGTATGCAGGAGGACATGAAATTGCATCACATTCTATATCGTAAGTGTCTGTTCTGCACACAAAAGATGCATAATACATAACCATAGAAGTGTAATATACTTAATGAGTAGTGTAGCTCAAGATACTAAAAAAATTGTAACAAAACTAATATAAATATTGTGCAGAAACCTGAATTAAATATTTTCACTTCTTGTTGTTTTGCAATTGCACTTCTTGTTAATATCAAGCATGCCATTAGGATGTAGACAGTTATTTTATTTTTAAGACACTTTCATTTTTATAGTACAAGCATTTTTAGTCATGTTTATAAGTTGTTCACAATTAACATTTTGTAATATAACTTGACATTTTTAGAGACTGTTTAAGCTCAATAGATCCTTAAATGATTTGAGTTTAGATGCATCAAAATATAAAAAACATTGAATACAAGCATCAGAAAATCTCTGTAAAATTTCCAAATCTTCTATCTTATTCTGCTTTCTATTGGTACTTTGCATATGCTTAACCTATGTGTTTTATGTGTCACCTCAGTGTATATATTCATGTTTATCTTTTGTCATGCACTGTAAATTTTTCAAAAACCTTTACTAGTACCACAAATGCTACTAAACAATAATTTTGATATGAACAAGTGTTTTAAGTAATCTCTTCAAAAATGCATGTTTAACGTGTACATAGTTATTTATGGTAAATATATAATTGAATGAAATCTTGATCATGATTCACTTGATTTTTTTATGATTCAAAGGGCAAATATTGAGATGTCCCTATGTTCTCCATCTGGAGAGTTAGTTTTTAAAATCTTTCAAATTGTCAGACATAGTTGGACAATTTTTTGAGAAATAAAAAATAAAGCAATCAAATAATATTTTCAATACTGACATTATTTTCAACTGCAATTACTTTCATTTTTAATTTCGAATTCTACACCAATAAATTTTGTTTTTTCTCCAACTACCACCTTCTGCCCTTTTAAATTTATAAATAGGAAATCCACATGTTTTTTGTGTTGTTCAATTAGGCACAGTTTTGGAGAGCAGTTCTCTCAGAAGAAATGGACTAGAGAAATTGGTGGTCAGAGAGAAATTCTGGCTGCTTATGGTGGAGTAAAATTAGAGGATGTGAGAGGAATGCGAGCACCATTTTTAGCTGTAAGTATTAAACTTTCAAATATCTGCTCATGATAAGATAATATTGAAAGGCTTCATGAAATGAAAATTTAAATGCAAATTGCTCCAATGAAATGTAGAAATTTTAAAATTTCTTATTATTTTGCTTAGATTGGAGGCAATAAAATGTTCAAGATGTTGTATGATTCCAACTTCACCTATGATTCATCAATGCCTGTTTATGAGAATAGACCTCCCAGCTGGCCGTACACTTTGGACTATAAAATCTTCCACGACTGTATGATTCCACCTTGCCCCACTCGCTCTTATCCTGGTGAGACACGATACTTAATGTGGAAATTAAAGAAATTATGTAAATTTGAAAATTTTGTAAATATTTTCATTATATTTATCATTTTTTTTCTAGGTGTTTGGGAAGTTCCCATGGTTATGTGGCAAGATTTGAATGGTGGACGTTGTTCTATGGGAGATGCTTGTAGTAATCCTCCTACTGCTGACGGAGTTTACAAAATGCTTATCAAGAATTTTGAGAGACATTACACCACAAACCGGTAAGATATAGATCTGAATTAAACATACAAATTAACTATTTGTTTTTTATGTGCAATCAGTTATTAATAAGAATAATAGACATTTCATTTTGTGTATTTACTTTGTAATATGTTCCAATGTCTTTGTTTCTCCATCTAGGGCTCCATTTGGTCTGTTTTATCATGCTGCTTGGTTCACTCAGCCTCACCACAAAGAAGGATTTGAAGCATTCTTGGATACAATTGTAAATATGCAGGATGTGTGGCTTGTAACAAACTGGCAAGCAATTCAGTGGATGAGAGATCCTACACCTCTTTCAAGGATAAATAGTTTCCAACCTTGGCAATGTAACTACCCTGTAAGTATTCAAAACATTTACTAAGCTTTTGTTGTTGGGGCATTAATGAACTAAAAGTGTTTTACTTCTGACACTGTTTGGCTTACCCTCCTTTTTTTTCTTTCATATTTTTAATTCATTAATTGATATTTTTCTTTGCCATTTAAGGTAAATTCACAATTATTTTTGTATTTATCTGAATCACTCAGAATAAAAAGAAAAATACATTGTAATAATACTTGTATCCAATAGGGTTATATGTTCTTGCACACATTTTTTAGAATATTGGTTGAGTGTTTATTTTTTAAATGCTGTTAATAACAGTTCATATTTTACAATATTTCTAGGACCGACCAAAGAAGTGCAATAATCCTAAAGTTTGCAATTTGTGGCACAAGTCTGGAGTTAGATACATGAGAACGTGCCAACCTTGCCCTGATATCTACCCATGGACTGGCAAAACTGGTGTGAGAAACAGCAGGGTGGATAATGAAGTCATAGAGGAATGAACTGTGTCATCAGATGTAAATATACGTTTAGGAATGAGTGTATGAAGAGAAGCTCTAGAGCTTTGAAGAAATTGTTTGACTTAGTTGTGAGTTTGTTCAAGAGATTCACAGCAGTCAAGGATTTTTTAATTTCAAATTTGCAATATTCTTGTAAAAAATTAGTCAAAAACAATATTTGTGGCCTGTTTTGACTTATTTTTTCATGAATCTGTATTTGTTAAACTTGAGTTTTTTTAACTTTTACAGATTGTTAATGGTTTTTAGTTTATCCTTGGGAAAATTAAACTCTGTTTAAAGAGTAATACATTTTGGACATCTTACTTATCAAAATCTGCGTAATGGAAGTAATCAACTCGTTTGTATGATAGATATATTTTTTTACAATCCTTAGTTCTCAGACCTAATGAGTTTGGTTTCTATTTAAATTCAAGAAAAAGGAACAAAATTTGCATTCCTTTACTGTCTTATGCTCCCTGCTGAGATATGAGATCTTGAGAAGTTCATAAACTTTTATATTGAATGTTCCGTCTTTGACATCCTTTAATGTTTACTATTTTGACAAAATAATTGCCAAACATTTGCTAATTATTGAATTTCCTATGATGAAACAAAGGCAATACTGGAAATTAATTTAAAGTATTTATTTTTTTAGTGTAGTTCTTTGCCATTGTGGCTAGAATTAATGATTTATGCCTACATAAGATTCATGTTGGTTTTATTTTACTGGACATGCTTTGAAAAGACCTTTACTTACTGGTACAAGGAAGAAGTATTTACAGTAAGACAGATTTAAAAAAAATTAGACTATGACAATTTTTATTTATTAATTGAATGAGAATTGCAGATGAATAAAGAAAATTTTGAACCTGCACATCATTCAATTTATATTTTTATGAAATTTTGTAAATTTAATTTACTGTTGGACTAAAAAAGAAAATCAAATTTATTCTTCCTAGAATATAACATTATTTGTGTGCTTGCATACATTTTCTTAAAAGGATTTTAATTGTTATTTTATACAGGTTACTACTATCATGTTAGAAAACATTTTTGAAATTTTTTCTAGATATAAGCGTGAATCTCATCATCTTGCACACCTTCTGGAAAACACTTTATATACTGTGTTGAGGTTTTGGAACATTATTTTACATACCTTTTTCACATCAGATTTAAAAATAAGAATCTGAAGTGAATTTGACTATTGTGCCAAAATTAGTTCACTGGACTGTCAAATAATGAATGTCATTTTTTTTAATGTATTTGATGAGTCCAATGAACTAATGAACTATAACAACTGTACACACATATTCTTGAAGTGGTAAACAGTATATCAATTTGTTTCTAAGAATAATAGCACATTGTATATAAGGGAATTATGAACAAGTTCTTAATTGCACAGAAAAATCTGAATTACTAGAATGATGAATGAAATGTATGTTACAAAAGCACATAGAGTAATGTTGGCAAACTAAAAGTTTGTTCTTCAGATTTTAATACTTTGGTGAATTGTAATTTGAAGATTATCAGTAAGTTATAAATATAAATTATTCAGATAGTTGTGATGATAATTTCTGTTAATCCATTCAACTTTAAAAAACACCAGACAAAGATGGATAATATTAATTTTTTTAGCCTTGTAAAATAAAAATATTAAAATAAGCAACTTTTTTTATTTCATTACACACAGAACTGACAAAATTGTACTCCCTCAACCTTTTGCAATCTGTCTGATAAAGTACATCAGTATAGGGACTGAGTACAACAAACATGTCAAACTCAGATGAGTGGACATGGTTTCCAAGCCTCCCCCTACCAGATCCATCACTGTACCCACTACTCAAACTATTTGCAGACACAGAACAAGAATATATTTTTGCTATCTACTAACTAGTTGAAGATTACTGTTAATAAATTTCAGATAAAAGCAAGGTTTTTAATTTATGTGTATTCTTATTGCAAAGATAAGTGGGAACATGTCATTTTTTAGCATTTTTGAGATGATCCTACTTGTAAATTAATCTGCCCTGACTAATTTTTATTCAACAAAGTTTTAAACATTAGGAGTGAAACCAGAGGGATATCTCAGTGGTAGTATAAAGCTAAATGTTTGATTACTCCTTCCTTCAAACAGTTCTACAGGGATTGCATCCAATGGGCCATTTAAAAATGTAATATCTATTGTTATCTC
>BOPP01000015.1:4173523-4188672 GCA_017312745.1 Gryllus bimaculatus | reverse complement strand
CCCCATGACCTGTTCTCAATTTCCTGAGATAAATAATGTGACTTGATTACAAATTTGAAGGAATTTTATTCAGATTTTAAAACAAATTTTAAAATTTAATCACAGAATAAATTTTTGATGAATTTAAACACTTTTATCCACTTTGAAGTTAATAATATATTCATATTTATCACAAATGTTGAAAGTTCATTCATTTTTCAACTATTCTACATCCTCAAACCCTTTATTTGCTTTTGGTACAGATGTGGGACCCTTTACTGTAAAAAATAATGTAGAATATTTTGATTAGTCCCTAGATGTAAAATTCCTTGTTGGTTTATGCCAAATTACTAATTCCAAATGTGTTGCATGTATTAAAAATGTGTAGTATTAAACATCTAAAATAACCTTGGATACCTACATTAAATATTTGTGGAAGATAATTTCTAAACTTCATATAAAAGCACCATTTATTTTATACTATTTCTTAAGCAAATTCTAGACTATCTTAATCTCCAGTCACATGTTTTTCTTATACATTGATAGCTATGTTTGAAAGCACATTAATTTTAAAGAAGATAGACCTTCTTCCAAAACAACTGAAAAATTAGTCTCCTTTAACTGTGTTAAATGTGTCTACATATTATTCCAATACCATGCACCTCAATCTGGGTGGTAAGTGTAATACAGCTTTTATCTCCCTGCTCTATTCCCTGTTCCAAAATGATACACACAATTTTTACTTGCTTTTTGGCATTAAAATTAATAAAATAAATGTTAGGCTCTACACTCACTCAGATATTAAAAAAAAAAAAAAAAAAGCTTGATGAAAACAAAAATAAAATTTCAATAAGGATTGGAATTCAAAGCTTGGGTTAGTAAAATTCTGATGACACGTGTTTGAGAGAAAATGTCTGCTTTGTATTGTGTATTTAGTAACTGCAATGTGAAAACAAAAAAATCAAGAAGCAAATTGCTGGACAGTATTGTTGGATGTCTCGACAGGGCGATACAATCCCATTAGGAGACTGCCTATCGATATCCCAAGCAATCGACTGACGCACCTGTGTTCTCTTTGATTAGATCTGTACTGTGTCCGTGACCGTTGAAGAGAACGCGTGTGGCTTGGTTTGTGCTAACAGTGTGTTGTGCGTCACGAGTTGTAATCCGCCAGAACCCGTCTGTAATCAAGGGAAGATCTGTGTGTCGTCAGATTGGGGTGCGTACTGTCTACAATTCCAACAAGCATGAATCATGGAATAATCTGGCAAATTTTTCTTGTAGTAAACAAAAAACAAAACAAAAAAAGCTGAGAAAAAACACTAAATTTCTTTGAGTTTTAAACTTCATGTTCGAAATTTTATTATATTACGTAAGCAGATTAAATTGTAAATTGCGGTGGTGGTTCTTGTTCTTGATAGTGTTAACATTTTTTAAGGTTGCTTTTCAACAACTTCGTAATTTAGTGACCACTGTGATTGTTTTAACTGTAGGGGGAACTGTAAGAAGAATACATAAGGACAACACGAACGCACTTAAACATCTATGCCCAAGACGAAATTTAAACCTGTGACCCTTTGAGTCAAGGCAGTTACGGCCCTTTAGCCTCAGCGAGTGTTAACGTAATCAGCATGACAACATAAATTTGCGAAATATATTTAGTTACACACAATACACATTTGTTTCAATTACTATTGTGAATCATAATGCCGTCACAAGTTTCATATTTTTTGACTGTGAACTAGTGTTGCTACAATAGCACATATTTTCTCGTGTTATTTCTTACTGCTCCGCTACATACAATTATGTAAACATTCAAATGTGTTTTGAACAGCAAAAATTATTTTCCGCACCGAGACCCGAATTCAGGTTCTCCGAGTTAGCTCGTCGTCAGCCCAACGCGCAGTCTTCGACAATACGGAGAGTTCGCTGAAATTGGGACTACCGCCATATTTTTTGCCGTTCGCGGTTACAAGGAGAAAATTTAATGAAAAAATTTGGTGCGGTTTTTGAGAAAATATTTTTTTTAGAAATTTCGTAAATTTCAGACATCAATTATGGATAATCTAGTGTTGTTATTTTCTTCAAAAAATTCACACGACCGTTTTTAAAAGGCTGATTTTTAGAACAAACTTGGAATTAAAAATCGCTATCTTCAATTTTGTAATTACGAAATGTTACTTTTTTTGCAATTTTCGGAAATCAAAAAGAATGCCGAAAATGGGAATTGCACCATCTTTTTTTACCATCTCAAACGTACGAGGAAAAAATTTAACGAAAAATTAGAGCGGTTTAAAAAATTGTTTAAAAAATAAAAATTACGAGGGTTTTCTACGTATTTCAAGCAAAATTACACGAAAACTAGTCATACTTTCGAAAAATCGGACATGACCTCACTTTAAGATCTGTATTTAAAGAACAGATTGCTTTAAGGAAAAAATACTTAATATTGTAGCCTGACGCCCAAAGAAATTGCTCCTTTACAATTTTCGAAAAATAGGTGATTTTAACGAAAATGTAACTTGCACCATTATCTTAAGCGTCCTTTATGCTATCCAAGAACAAAGTTTATTACAAACATTTGGAGCCATTTTTGAAAAACTTTCGAAAATATTTGAGACTTCATGTAAAGAAAGTACCGTCAAAAATCCAAATATCTATTTGAATCTCCCAAAGCCTCGATTTCGTTCAAATTGATATCGGAATATCAATTTTGGAAAAAATAGGCTGAACGGTTTAAGCGCTAGTATTGACTACAGACAGATGGACGATTTGCCGTTGACCAATTTTTCGGTATCAAGGACCCACAAAATATGGATTAGGTACACTATATATTAGAGGAAGTAATTTACATAGATATCATACAATAGAGGATCAGGATTTATTCACCTTTTCATTACCAGGGCCCGGCAGTAGGCGGTTTCTACTGAAAATTCATAGTTTTCCAAGGCACGATTACATAACTTTATATTCTGCCGAAGTAAGTGCAAAAAAGTAAAAAGAGATCCATGCGTATTCTGCAGGGCAGGGCTGGTTTAAGGTTCTGCAAGGTTCCGGATACTAAAACACGAAACTATTTATGATTATAAATAGATGTGCAGTGAATAAGCGGTTAAGTAAATTTTTCTGCTTTTCAGGGCAACTTTTAAGTTTGCACAGTTGTGAAAAATCGAGATTTTGAAATAAATCCTTGAAATTTGGTAAAATGTACCGCAATGCCAGTATTCTCTCACATACAATTTAGTTACTGTTTTAGTAATGAGGTGAGTTAAAAGTGCCTTGAAAAGTAGCAAATTAACCACTTCTTATTGAACTTACAGACATTTATCAAAGTTGAGACGTCGCGGGTGAAAGACGAGACGAGAGAAAGTGAAACAGAGAGATAATGAAAACTAACTTCAAAGAGGTATATTTTCCTGAAGAAATGAAATTGGGAAATTAAAGAGAAAAACATTACAATTACTTTTTGTGTAAATTAGAAACTATATTTTGCAAGAAAAATTAATATTTAAACTTCAACTCCGAGATACTATCCTGGAAACACATCATAAGAGAAGAAGGTAATATTTGAAGTCTTTCTTCTATACTACATTGATAAAGTAAATTTGTTGATGACAAAGGCAGGTTGTCAGCCGAGGGCAGCAGCCATTGAGAAACGTATGGGACGTTCATCGACCATCACAAAGGCTCGTTAGACGGAACACGCAACGAATTTTCGAAGTTGAGATCGCATTCGCACACGCGGCATGCTATTATCAGCTCACGTTTTCTTGAGCTCTCATTTTGCTAGACGCGAAGGAAGTGAGGGGAAGGGAGGGGTGAGTATTTCTACATGACTATTATATCATCTGTAGCTTGGTTTCGACGCAAAGTAGTTTCAATTACATGGAAGCCAACATTTTGTCAATAACGTTCGTCGCTAGCGTTTATTCTTAATTTAACTAATGTCAGTAAATTACATGTAATGTTCATTTGTTTAGCGAACTGTCTCAGAGTATGTAGCAGAGAGTATTCATCCACAGTCAGCAGGCATGTAGTATTATTGATGGAGATAACTGGGCCATTCTAACTAGAGCCGGCCTCAAAGGCACTTAGTCTCAATCGTTCTCGGTGATAAGAGCAGCTATCCGAGAACTAGTTTCGGCACGGCCATTATCGAGATCGAACGATACCAATACTAGGCGTGATATCGAGGCGTACCCTCCGAGTCGCGGGCAATTAGGCAACGATGGATAATTAACGGGGGAGGAGTCACCGGATCTCTCGACTCCGTTTATTGCACAAACGTTTCAATTAAATATCTTAAACCGTTATTTATTCGAATTTCAATAGAGGAGGGTAACTGAACTATGTGAATAAAATAGTATCGAATGTTCTTTGAGAAAAATGTGAGTAAAAATTCGGCATGTATGGCAAGTTGCAATAATACTATTTTAGAACATTTGCAATAGTTATTAGAAACAAAATAGATGCTTCTCTCAGCGCACCCAATTATCTGACGACCAAATCCTTCATTTCCTGAAAACACCCAACTTTCAAGATCCATGGACTATAACAGATGACGAAATCAAAGACCAACTTCACGCCCTGGAAAAGACAAAAGCGACTGGTCACGATGGAGTGAAATCGACTGCATTACGTACACCACCGAAAAACGCCATACGACATCTGACTCTCATCTTTAACAACTGCATTCGACTACAGTACTACTCTGCCATATGGAAACACGCGACAGTCAATTACCCCCAATATATACAATAAAGACTTGGACCCCATCACAACCCATAAAATACTGAGGACTTCACCTGGACACAAAACTAACCTGGAAATTCCTTATAGATATCAAAATTAAATAAGCAAGAAATACATTATTCCAACTCCAACCACTAATCAACAAACACAAATCCCTGTCATACACAAACTCTGTAACAATTTATAAAGCTATAATAAGGCCACTAATGTTCTATGCTTATGGACAAACAGCCCCCAATAAGTCTTTAAAATTCAAGTAATTCAAAACAAATTCATCAGATTAAACACAAATTTCCTCTGGTTCATAAGTGATAATATAATAGCCCATATATCACATAATTTCTATCAAAATCTAAGAGACATCCCAGCAGCATCGAATTTCAATCTACCAAAAAATCCAACCCATACCCGAATAAAAAATATACTCCCTTTTGAAGCCTTTCTCAAAATTTTAGCTATTCTTGATTCATGACTCCGATGATCTCCCCCAGAGTATCCTCTCCAAGGTTAAGTTAACTTCGACATTTTAACTAGCATAAGTTTAAAAACACATCTAAAAAGTAATCATACTTAACGATATATTCCATCTAGAACAAATAAATATGTTTAAAAAACGCGACAGTGAAGATGATACCGAAGCCTCATAAAAGCAATAGAGGCCCAAATAATTGCTGTCCTACCTGCCTCGTTTCCAACGTCAGCAAAGTTTTTGACAAAATCATCCTTCATCGATTGAATCCTATCATTGACAATCACTTACGACCGACCCTACACTGCTTCCGGTAGAACCGATCAACAACACTTTAGACGTTACGACTCGCCAGAGACATACGAACCCGATGTACACATTTTACGACCAGTACCTGCACTTATCGACTTCACCTCCACCTTTGACATCAATGACCACGACATCCTCTTGCTTAGTCAGCCGATACTTCCACATCTGTTGAGGCAGCGAAATATTCGTAGATATGTTGGGAGAGGAATTAACAGGAACTGCGAGGAACATTGATAATTTTTCATCTGACAAGAGTGTTCTGGAAAAGAAACGACACACAATTGACAAAAATTGTTACTTGGACGAGTATTGAAGAGATTGTCATGGTTACCTCTGCCCAGATGAAATCAAATGTTTCGTTACGAATTTCGTGTTCTTTTACTGAGCTTTCTGCACTTTGCCTCTGATGACAATGCAAGCTCGTGACGTCTGAAATGAAAATCGGCGGATTGTCAGAATTTTGACAATATCCACACATGTTTTCACACGAGGATCTGTCCAGGAGCTGATGCGATCTTTCGGTGACACTCCGAACCACCAGGAAGCAGTTGACAATCTACGTCAAGAAAATGCACGAAAGAAGTGAGTGTTGGGCCAACTGGGAAGAATTTGGAGGGGCAATTTTTGATTAAATAAGACCATCTGCTAGGCGCGAAGTTTCAAATGTATGATCTTTTCCTCTGAGATGCTTTCAAGGAGCATCAAAAGTACATTATTCAAAACGAGGCGCCAAATGTGAAGCAATTTGGCGGTCAATGTGCCAACACCATCTTTCTTCAACACCTCCTACGTAGCCATCTATCGAACAGATCCTTCCAAGTTAAGCACCTTTCCTGCCTGTCCTCCGCCGTCCCATCCAAGCCGGCGTCCCTCAGGGCGCCGTGCTTTCCCCCATTGTGTTCTCCCTATACATCAACAACATACCCATAATGCGAGTCGCAGACGACTATCTATAGGCAGACGTCGCTTTTGCTGCAACCAACAACCGACTATCTATAGCTATCACTAAACTACAACGTAACGTCGACTTACTGACACAATGGACCACGGAAAACCGACTAAAATCAACCCGACAAAATGCAATGCAATAATTTTCTCCACTTTATGAACAAACCATGAGTTACCCCATTATATTAACAACATCCCCATTCCATGAACACTGTGAAATACTTATTACTGACATTCGACCGACGACTATACTGGACAGACCATCTAAAAGATATTGCCGAAAAAATCGAGCAATCAGTGCATTGACTCCCCTCATCTCCCATCAAAAACTAGACAGCAAGACAAAGAAATAAATCTATGATACGAACATTAAACCGAATTTACTCTATGGATGCGAGACCTGGGGTACTACTACGCCTACGATCTACGACAGTCTTAAAAAAATTGTCAACCGCTTCCTCCGACTCGCCTTTTGACCTCCGCCCCTTACCAAATGCAATGCAATAATTTTCTCCACGATGCACGCCACTTGCACGCCACGATCAAGCCGAAAATAAGACTGATACCATTTCAAACTGAAATAAACAACGCAAAGACTCGACACTTAACAACCAAAAATTGACCCCTTTCCTATCTCTTCCCCTTCCTCATACCAGCCCGGAAGAAGACCACGACAGGATGGTCGAAACGTCGGCAACTCAGCCTTCGACGCGGCGTCACCCGGACAGCCCAGATCACCGTAAGTTAGGAGAAGCTGCCCTAGCACGCAGGAGCACCGAGCTTCTCAGGCGAGCAAGTACCTCGTGCAGGAGCGGTCCGCGATGCCTGCCATACAGGAAAGACCTATTCTATGCCGATACTGCCGAGAACAGACGAAAACAAGCGGTTCCGACCGTTTCATCCTTGACAGAGACCTACGTATACTATTTTGCTTCTGGACGTTAATGTAGCTTTACTACGCGCATGTTTTGTTGAACTCTCCTTTTGCTTCGATGGTAAGAGTAGAGGTAAGAGTGAGTTTCTATTTTGTTAGCAATGCAGAAAAATCATACTTACAATTCGTGTACCGATGCAAATAAGTTTTCTATTACTCAGAATCGAAAATGGCTATTTTTCAAATAGTGCTAATCTTGCGATTTTTAAAATTGATTTTTATTTATTTATGTTACACTTTTACTCATCTTTCAACTATTTATAGTTAAAATGACGGAAGGGGATTCTGGAACTCAAGAAAATGTGCGCAGATAATCTTTTCCCCCCTACGTCACATACACTTTGTAGTGTTTTTTTGACTGAATAAATCTAAATCTAAATCTAGATTTCACAAGTAGATATGCAGCGCGCACTACTTCCGAGATATCAAAGGTAAGCCAACGAGAACGATCGATAATCGAGTACGTTTCGCCCCGCTCAAATCTAACACGTTTTGTGAGTTATTCCGGTTTAATTTTGTGAACCACAGACTTTCGATCTCACCTGTCAGTGGTAAATTCTAATTATAATTGTTAATGAAGTGTGACAATTACACATCTGTGTAATGACCTCCGATGAAGAACGACGAAGGACCTAGTTCCTAACACAAACAAAATATTGCGAGAGAGTCGTATTCTCAGTCGACACTTATGCGATAAGTAAAAGCTTAAGTGACGCATTTACTTACAATAAGTGAACCCTTATGACAGTATCATTCGAGGGTCCACTTATTCGAGAGTCGCACTCGGGCAATATTTCGCTACATAATATTTGGCAACATTGTTTTATTGGTTTCTAGATACGAATCTAGCGTGTCAATCTTGTTTACAATTTTGGCGGTTCTTTTGACCGTATGAATAGCATCTGGTTTCATAGACTTTCAACAGAAAAGAACTTATTAATTTCATTTCGTTACTTCGATGCATTAATTTTTGTGCGGATAACTGCTCTTGGTAGAATTTTTCCGATTTGTGTGATTAGTATGTATAATATTACCATAATAACACATGAAGGCGAGTTTATGAACTTTTTAATATTTCGTGAAACTAATTCAGATATTTCTATAATGATTCTACAAACTAAGGGCTGACTTATTCTATAGAGATCTTCACATAACATATAAAAAACACGTTTTTGTGATCATCATTGTTAGATAACCAATAAAACATGGTACTCGTAGGATAACTTACAAAATACGTCCCGGTGAGCTACAGTTAAAATGATGATGTTGCATAAAATCTGTGTGCCATTAGCATTTTTAGGACTGGTGGTAATGGTCATCCTCTAATCCTCAAGCCCACGTTGTGAGTCAGCACTACATGCTTTCCAGCAAGGTTCATGTGGAGACCATGCCGGGGAAAGTGTTTTGCTGAGAGGAAATTAATTTCAAAAAGTGTTACTTTTGTTTCTCACAGTTGCAGTTTTAATTATTGGTTTGCGTGATAAATCTCGCTCAAAGTGTTGGTCTGCTGTACCAGATGGGGAAATCGAGTCCACAGTTTAGTATTTTGGGCGGCACATTGTAATTTGTTTACATGTTGTTCAGGTGAAAAGTCACTACTAAAATTTAAAAATAGATGAGACTGAGTAGTTGGAGAGTAATTTCCTACTTAGAATGGAGGGAAGATGGCGGCCATGGCTGTCAGCTAAAATAAGTACTTTTATTGGCTCAGTAGGAAATATATTTTTTAAATACGATCATTCGAATCTCAGTTGATATCAAACTGAAGTGCGATTTACATCGTAATTCAATTGTTAACTTAAAGATGTCAACATCAGTGTTGCCAACGTCAAGAAAGAAAGTTAGGTGTATTAAGTTAAAAATGCATTTGTGCACTGGTGTTTAAGCGGGGTAGGATGGGCAGGTGTTTTGGTTTTGACACGCTTCCTAGCTTGTTTGCGTTGGTTTGTGCACGTATTTGTCGATGGTAGAGATGGTGTGAGGCTCAGGACGGCAAAGAAAATCTGTATCATAATCTAAAACACTACATGTGGTTTGAGTTGCGACTGGCTGTGGTGTCTGTATCTTTTGTGCAGTCAAGGGTGCACGGTTGGGAAGGTACGCAGGGTTGCCGACTGTACCCAACCGTCTGTGTAGTGAACAACCTCTTCCAACCTTCGGATATTTGATCTAAATTACTGTTTATGTTTGTGAAGCCATTCAGAAGATCGTCTTTGAGGGTATAGAGAGTAAAAAGAGTAGAACGACTAGTAGCCATGTCACGAATGCGTTTTAATGTACGTGATAAAATTGGAATAAATACAAGAAACTCAGATAAGAGCAATAAGTACCTAGCTTAATGTTTTGAAAGCGCAAGATTGATATGTATTCAATAAATTAAAAAATATGATTCGTTACTAGAATAAGAGGGTACGTTATTTTAAAAATCCATTGAAAGCTAGTCCTTCCCGTCTGTCCGCCCGTCTGCTTACCCGCCGTCAACACTAGCGCATAAATCGTTCAGTCGATTTTCTTCAAAATTTATATTCTCCAATCGATTTAAATGACCTCTAGGGCCTCTATGTTTCAAACGGATATTTTGTTTTGGGGGTATTTTATGTGAAGCGTGAACATTTGTATTCAAAGTTTTTTTACTAAACTTGGTCCTCCGATAGAATAAACGACGCATAAGAAACTGGTGCAAGTCCACACTTACTTGGCTATCCGGGAGACTCCGCGTCCTGGGTCAACAAATCCGTTTTCGTTAAAAATCCTAATTTTTCATAAATTGCTAAGGTTCAATTTATTTATTTATTTATTTATTTATTTATTTATTTATTTATTTATTTATTTATTTATTTATTTATTTATTTAATTAATTAATTAATTAATTAATTAATTAATTAATTAATTAATTAATTAATTAATTAATTAATTCAGAGTGAAAAAAAACGACAGATTGATTGATGGGAGGTTCCGGGCGGGTGAACTGCTAAGGTCATTAGGTGCACGGGGTAATGATCGGAGAGACCACGGAAAACTGCCGATAAGAGCAGCCGGCCGCTAGAATTCGACCTACAAAAATCTCTCTACTGTCGAGAATAAGACCTCCTGGCCAGAGGCACTGCGGTGACATCAATTGATGCTCTGAGCCACTGAAGCCGGTCACAATACGATTCTGATCTCGTTAATTAAATATTTTATTGTAATTATGTAGAGATCGCTCGTTCTCTCGAAAAACTTTGCGTATTCACCTGATTCTAATTACCCAACGCTACCTTCTTGAAAAGTGGTGTGCATACGTATATGTTTTCAACCATTTTTTTAGGGGGAATCGCTGTTCCCTTGACTCGCTACCTTGAAGCAAATATTAGATACATCTTCTACTTGGTAAAACTACTCTAAAGAAATGTAACAAATTATAAATTAACACACTGTAAAGAACAATTAATGTATTTAAATATCTCATTTTGTGCCGGTTCTTACCAATACATCGTTGTCTTACGAATTCTATTCACACTCTTTAGACGTTGCTAGATGAAAGGTTGCTTGTATAAACGATTTAGACCCATGCATGTTGAAAATAACATTTATATATCCAACGTGGGCCCATCGAGTGGGCAGAAGGGTTTGGTTGTGGACACCCCTCTCATTAGCGGCCGGCCGTGGATCACGGCGTTTGCCGGGGGAGGGGCCAGAAGGGTGCAGGCGGAGGGCAGCGCTGCGGGGCGAACATGCGTGGACCTGCAGCGCGTTCCCGGAAGCAGGGAGGGCGGAGTGACGCTGCTGTACAGCAGGGGGTACCCCAACAAGAAAATAAACTCCCGCCTCGCCAGGGTTACTGGCGGGGGGAAAGTTGAAAGTACAGCAGGGGCGGCTCCAGAGACAATTTTGAGAGGGGCACAGCATTTTTGAATGGGAAGTGCAGGAGCTGTGGAGAGAGAACTAGGGACTGAGTAAATTTATATATTCAAGAAACCAAATTTTTTGACATTTTTAAAATTTCAGTCAAATAATACAAGAAATTAACATTTTAAGTAAACTATAATGTCTCACAGCGAATAGAAACTTTTAATTGCTTACGTTTATGTTAGACATTGTGGATATTTCAGTCTACCACTCATGTTAATGTTAACGTCTATGCGTTATAGTTATGTTTACGTTTGCATTGTGAATGAGCCTTTAGACATTGCGCGTAAATGGGTCTTGTGCCATTTCAGTTTCTTGATCGTTTTGTGGAAGAAACAGATCTTATTTTCTTTGGAGTATAACAGGTGTGGGTTGGCAATAAGTTCGATTTATAAATCATTATTAGAAATAAATTGATTTATTGTCCTTTTGTAGCTCTTTCGGAGATATGGTCATATTCAATGCAATGTGAAGATAAAATGGAATTACAGCAATAACAAGTTTAAAATTTTTTTGTGATATCAACTAATTAAAATATTATGAGAAATTCAAATAAAATTATTGATAAGAATGTTAATAAATTAATGGTGTAAACTTTACAAAAATGCATTTACTATTTTTCTAGCTTGGAAAATAAAATTGATATTAACTCCGTCGAAAGGCTTTAGGAAGGCATGGTCCCATGAGTCCCTTCTTAAAACCAAAGCCTTCATGAATACACGAAGTTTTTTTAGCTTAATCGTAGATTTTCCGCTTCTAATATCGTGTGATTTCATCATGATGTATGATACATCATGATGATCTACATCAAGATAAGTAGCTTTTCCTGTAGAAGACGTTCAAAGTCAGAATGGGGAACATTGAATGACTACTGTTGAGAAATATAAATGCCAATAGTTACATAGTTTCCAACAACAGGTTTTTTCGAAAAGAGGCAAAATTTAGTTCGTGGATATAAGATTCGTGAGGTGAGTTAGGATATTGAAATACAATAAAGGAAGGTAATTGGAAGATGGAATTAATATCTTGCTACATGTCGTATCAATATTATTTAAATGTGACAAATACAATTTATTATTTGGTTATTGTTTTGCTAATAAGACCGCAGCAATAAAAGTATAGAGCGAATCAATTTCGACATAAACAACATTTTTACCTCCAAAATTATTTTTATCTTGCTGGTCTTTTAATGACAATCCTAAATCAGCTTCTGCTGGGTAGTAGTGGTAGTTTTGGTGACTTTCTTCTTGGGCAGCGAGGTCGTCCTGAGGTTGTACATCGAACCCTTCGGCCGCCCTCTGGAGGTGACGCAGGACTTGGTGCCGCACGCGTTCTTGCAACAGGACCCGCCGTCCAGGCAGTGGGAGGCGGTGAGGCAGAGGTTGTTGCAGATGAGGCCTTTCTTTTTAGGACATCCGCGCTCTGCGACATATCACGTACAACTTCGTTACTTTGGTAACAAACGAATTGCTTGATGGATACTTTATATTTAAATTACTTACTGAATATATCTTTTAAAATAATACAAACTGTGCATTGTTTTGCTTCATTCTTTTGCAAATAATGTACTCCAAACCTATATCTATGGTTTTAAATATTTTTCGTAACTACTATTAGTTTATTCGTGTTATTATTGGTTTGTTTTAGAGTAGGTTTATATTAACTGGTCAGAAAAGTTTCACAGTGCAACGACCACTTGTTACTTCTTGGACTAGCAGCGAAAATAAAATTAATCTTCTTACTTTGGGCGAATGGGGAGGAACTTAATAATGGACAACTGACCTATCCACAATAACAGTGGTCGTAAATGATGAGTAATACTCTGAATTGTGCTTGTTGATCCCCTAGTTAGTCATAGAATATTCGAGGTAAAAAAAATGATTATTTCCTGTCTGTTTTACAAATAGTACCTACCGATTGTCATTCAAAATTCCTTTTGACAATTGCTCAATCGACTTTGGCTGGTAGGGAATAAAAACAAGAAAAAGTTGAAAAGTGTTAAAAGTACAGTAACATCTGTAAGTGGGTGGAACAGTTCGGGAAGACCAAGAGACAAATCTCCATTGCTCAGGAAAACGAGTTGAAGTTTTGACTACAGCTTTGCAAAATTAGATAAATTACGTTATTCACGAAGATCTGCGGGTCGACATTTCTCAAACTGCTTGTTAGGATGGGATCCGCAGATTTATTCATGACGGACTGATCTGCAAAAAATCCATAGTAACGCGAATTCACATGAGCTTAAACTCAACATTTTGATGCGGAATGAAATGACTTTCTAGAGCTTGAAATGAAACATGGATACACCATTTCGAACCCGAACGCAAACCTAAAAGGCTGGAGTGTATACATTTGGATTCGTTCTCAAAAAGTTCAAAACGTATCAGACGGTCAAGAGATACTGGCGGTGTTCCGGAACTCACTAGGGCCAATTTTTTAATGACTTTAGAAGAACAGCGTACCCTGAACAGTGAGTATTATCCTAGCATGCTTCAACAATGTGAGGCTCACAACAATACAAACACTGCGTTGTGTAAAAAGGTTGCTTGTCAACGCCCATACCGCTGAGAAATTGGGAGAAAAGATCGAGAAGCTGGTTTGGAAGATTTAGATTTTTTAGTCAAAAATATGTATGTAACGTACGGGGGAGAATATTATTTGCGCACGTTTTCTTGAGTTCTAGAATCCCTTCCTATCATTTTAGCTGTAAATAGTTGAAAGATGAGTAAAAGTTGAAAAAATAAAAAATGTAGGTGCTGTCACATTCTTCTTACACCCCACACCTCTACCCATTCAATTTTTATTTGTTCGTCCCGTCCAATGACTTTTTACGTGGAAAGAAGTTAGACGAAAACAAAGCGGCAATGAAATATAGGTCAAGAATTGTTCACTCAGCAAGGTAAAGACATCTAAGTTAAGGGATTAAGAATACACGCAAACCGGTGGGACAAATGCATGAATGTTGCTGGAGACTATGTTACTACGTTAAAAAGTTATGTACGTTGCAGTGTCGTTTCTTCCTTACATCAACTTGTGCATCACTAACCTGTATTTCTACCGGCATCGAATAATAAGAGAGTTTACTGCGCAATTGAATTTAAAGATATGTTAGTTTGTGGAAATATTTGGAGACAATAAAGTTGTAAAAATATTAATTAATAAAAATTCATATTCGTGGTGGTGTTTAAAGCATTAAATGTAATAATAATATAATAATAATATAATAATATAATAATAATAATAATAATAATAATAATAATAATAATTACCATGAACAAACAAAATTTCCAAAAGAAATTCACAATTCATTACATACTTTTAAATAAAAATTGATGAGAATCATGCACTTCTGCGGCTATGACCAGAACTACGATGACAACCATCATCTTCCATCCTGTTCAAGAGAGAGATTATTAGTTCACGAACAATGGGCATGCTTTCCTGCTCCACTTAATAATTTAATCACGACTGGGAAGGAAAATTATGATTAAAGTGCTCATTATTAGGAGTAGATATAAAAGGAATGCAACCCACAATCTACTTCATAAAATTTCCCCGTAAAAATTACTTCCCATAATTCTAATTAATGAAATAATGTTTGTACAAAATTATGCATTCATGATCTTATTTCTACAGAAAGTGATAAAAAGAAAGTAGATGTTTTAGATTCCCTGTTAAAGAGCTGAGGCACCGATAGAAAATTAAAACACATGTACTAAAATTTATATACATATATACATATATACAATATATATATATGTATATATATATGTATATATACATGTATATATATATATATGTATATATATATGTATATATATATGTATATATATATATGTATATGTATATATATATATATATGTATATATA
>BOPP01000015.1:4145252-4173191 GCA_017312745.1 Gryllus bimaculatus | reverse complement strand
ATATATATATATATATATATATATATATTATGCCGGCTTCAATTTCTGGTCGGAACGAAAATAGAGCAGTACCATTCCAATATAATAAGTTTCTATAGCTGTTTGACGAACAAAAGCTCAGACAGGCCAAGTAACGCTGAAGAGAATTCGCGTCGTGTTTGCCACGTCTCCTTTTACCCCCACGCGTGGATACGAAACAAAACTGGCTTAGGACTAAGAACATCAGTAACGGACAAACGTCGGGTTAATTAGACCCTAAAATGCTAAACGCATACTACATACATCGTCTAGTGACTTGCAGTAGCAAAGATGCTGATGAACAAAACCACATAAAATGGTTTGCAAAAAGAAGCATGCACATTGCTCAAGAACAAAAAATATTTTAACAGATACAGTCTTCAGGAATACTCTGTAACAGTATAGAACAGAGTATATATAGAACAACTGTTCTTTACATACCAAGATTGTCCAAAATATTTCTGTTTCGTAATGCAACAACTGAGTCACAAATATTTTATGGCAGGCGGCCGCTTCCGAGAAATTAATAATATAGATAAGTAAAACATTTTTAAAACATACACACAATCTTTATGAATATTTATATAAGTAATATGTCTGTCAGTGCAGAAAAGCCACATCTGAAAACTGTAATTTTGAACCAGAATGTTTTCATTCTGCGCACAAAGTCAAGTGTTCTATATATAGGCTGATGTGAAAACTATAATTATTATTTATTACCAAAAATATTCTATACTTTTATTAACATATTTTTTCACATGATATGAAAAGTTTTGAGATGTGTCGTTTCTTATGCACAGACAAGTTTTTGTTGCAAAAATTGTGTTTCCTATTGTCAATCTATTCACTCAGTGTCAGTCGTGTGATTAATATTTTTTGAGCAATGAAAATGTGATCTTCAGAAGAGTGGCCCAAAGAATTACTCATTTAATGTTTTCAAATTTATGTATGAGTCCCGCCAATGTTTTGCCCACGCGGATGAATAATGAAATGTTTGCATATAAGATAAGTACACTTTCATTTTATTACACTTTTAGTAAGCCTCCTGTTTGTAGTCGTCTCATTGCTTCTAGCAGTAACAAAAAAACCCAATTTAGTATTGAATACATTGCTTCAATACAGAACGGAATGGACACAAAAAGATGACCGACCTAATTACGCAAATTCAAGGATATGAGATGATTCAAACGTTATTGAGAGAAGTTGATAAGCACAGGCTGACTTACCCATTTTTACAAGTTACAAGTGATTTGCAGCTCCTGACAGTTGAGTACGTTGCCAACAGCGGTGCTGATTCGCATGTTATCAACGCTTTTATAGTTTCAATGGGGCAGGTACAATCGGAAACGATTCTTCAAAACGGAAATTGCAATCTATTGTTGACTGTTATATCCTGTCAACTTCCCGTCTGATTTACTATGGGTTTTTACTTTCGTATTACTCTAAAGCGTACTATTTACTTGAATCGTTTTATTATTAGTCATAATTTTATGTTCATGAAAGTCTTTTCGAAAATAGTTGTATATCTTATTATGTTATTATTAGTTTATGTTTACATTATTATTATTATTATTATTATTATTATTATTATTATTATTATTATTAATTTCCTCTACATCACGACTAAGATGTTGTCAGTCGGCTGAATATAAAAGCTACTCCAGGTTGCAACCAGCAACCTAAGGAGCGGATCTAGAAACTCTCGGCACATCTCCAATACTTTGCGCAAATTGTGGGCTATTCCAAATAAAGCAATTTCTTGCATTTCCCATTCTTTTGAATGACCTGGGAGTTTGGCCAAGTTCTAACACGAACTTTGCGGAAGAAATTCCAGAGCTCCGATGACCATCGGTATGACCTGTGCTTTTACGCCCCAAATTCGGCTGATCTCGATTTCCTAACACTTGCATTTAAGACGTTTCTCCACCTTGGTTATGACGTTTTTATCGCAAGGCACAGCAACATCTACAAGTAGACACAATTTTTTCTCCGATGGATAACAATATCCAGTTTGTTTGCTGCTATCGTGCGATCCGTTTGAATTTTTTGGTCGTACAATATTGTATAGAGTCCAACAGATGTCACCGGTTTTGGTGAGTGTTCGTAACACTTGGAGCATGTGTTTGGAACTTCAAGGGCGGTACAAATCTGTCACTGTAGGTAACTACTCACTCTGTTGTGTATTTTCAAGTATTCGGCCTTTACTGGAATTGGACAAGCTGGGACGATATGATCAGTGGTTTCTACTTGTTCTTGGCAGATGCGGCATTTATCATCTTGGGAAATTTTGAGAACCGCTTTATCATAATGTATTCTCAACGCCTGATCCTGAGCAGCTATTAGAATTACTTCCGATTCTTGCTTCATTCTTCCCCTTTTAAGCCACATAAATGATTGATATTTATTGATCTGCACCTTGTCCATTCTTTTTAGATTCTGTCCATGGAGTGGTTTGTCTCTCCACGATTTCTCCACATTTTTTTTGTTTCACATCGCATGTTTTGTAGCATCAGACATTCAGTGTCTGTGTTATTCTGCGTGTCTTGCATAGTTTTCTTTGAAATGCTTTTTGATACACTAACAATGCCTCTGTTTCCCATTCGCTCAGGTTTCATGACCTGGCTCAATTGCGGGTCATCTTGATGACCGATTACATACTTTCCCATCCCGACTACTGCATTGTGACAGGAGGCTTCAATTTGTCTGAGGCCTCTTCTTCCTTCCTTATGTGACACATACAGTCTATTATAATTATTTTATTATTATTATTATTATTATTATTATTATTATTATTATTATTATTATTATTATTATTATTGTAATTAACGGCCACCGGGTCATAGCCAATTGCAGTTCAAATAAATGTGTATACGTATACACACTCTTCAAACAGTTTACAGATTCCACAACTGCCAGCGGTGGAAGGCGAACAGTCTGACAGCCACGCCATTGGTCGTCTACATCGGCAGGTAGAATTTACTCTCTCAGTGAAAAGTGAAAGATGATGTTTCGTAGAAAGAATGTTCTCTGGAGCAAGCTCAGATGTATGCACTATAGAAAGCCTAACTAACTAAATAAGGTAAATATCTAAATTTTTTTATTGCTGGCGATGATGTCATTGGACCTTACCACTTCCAAAATTTTATATAAAATCATAAGGTCATTCGAAAAAACACCGTACTATGTTTGAAGGAATGGATTTTTAGGAGTCTGAAAAAGAGTGAAAACGACGGAGGGAAGGTGATAGAAAAATAACGTTCTTACAGATTTTTATGATTATATTTTTAATTTCGTATTACAAAATATTTGAAATAATTAATAAAAAATCTAGTGGTCAAATTTGAAATCTCAATGAGTGAAAGGTTTCAAGATTTAACTCTAAGGGAAGATAGCATGTATTAAAAGTTATTCGGAAAGAGGAAAGGCATTTTAAAAAGCTAAAATACGGTGAACGTATTTTTGTAATAATCCCTAACCATACTTGAAATGGGAGAGCATTTCGGTATCATTAAAGCGAAAGTACATTAAGTGAAGAGTTCAAGCTTTGAAAGAAACTTAACGCAATCAATTCATTGGAGTGAGCTGGGGATATGCAATAATGGCGCGTGAGTATGTCGTATATCTGGTTGCATCAATGACTTTGGTCATAATATGGAGTGTTTAGGGCATGTTTTATAGTAAGGACGGTGAAGGTGTTCCGTCCTTGCTGGAATGCGAGATCCTGCGTCTACCTACACGCCAGCTTGATGGATTTTCCGTTCCAGGTATTTCGTTATCTCATTTAAAGAGGGAGCGCCCCTCATCTAAGACCCGGCTGACCTCCCAATATACAGCACTGCTCTGCGTGTTTTGTTCGTAAGAGGAGGATATATGACAAGGTTGAGGAAGGAATGATAGCGCGCAGTGCATGACTCGTTTGTTAGAATACTGCTCTGGCATTCGTCTGGTATCGATCGGGAAAACCTACGTATCTTCAAGAACAGACGGCCACTATAATTTTCATCCAGACATTGGTCAAATTCGACGTATAGCTGGATAGCAAGTGTGGAAAATTCGCCGACATGGAGATTCGAATGGTGGGGCTTCCCTATCAAAGACACTACAGCGGCAATAGTTATGCCATCTCAGTTAGTGTGAAGATTAGTGCTACTACTCCTGTGTTATAAAATGCACAGCAATTGGGGACTAATGACTTAAGTAGTGTGACATTTCCGAAATAAATAAGTGCTCATCCATTTAATCGCGGCTTAGTCAATGAATATCGCCTGAAGTCATGTCTTGAAGTCCAGAAGTCTGATTTTGTTCTGAAGACAATTCAGTGGTGTGCGACACGAATACACTACAGTTGGAAGCGTTCTACATTAGGAGATGTATTACAAGGTATAACAGAAGTCAATTGGTGGCATAATGACATTATACAAGCATCTGATCTATGGCCGAATGCAACAAAATATTTTTACAATTTCTCCCAAAATATGAGTTATCGCAAAAGATTTCAATGTTAAGTCAATGTGAACGTATGCAGAAATAAAATATCTTGTATTTGCAGAAACAAGAAAGTATTACAAATTCATTCATTTATTTACATTTCAACCGTATTTTAGTTTGCTTTCAGACACAAAGATTTTGCGTGAATTATAAAGTATTGAAACAAAAAATATCAACAAAAAATAGTGTTAAAGACTTCATCGCACATTCATGTTTTTCCATGGCAGTTCTCTATGAACCTCTCTTCTTCAGTACTTAGGAACAATAACTAAAATCCATTCATTTAGTCTTAACTTGGAAGCAATTCCAGTCATACAGATCTCATGGAAAAAATCTCACATTTGAAAACTTCGTTTGGAAGCACAAATATTTTAATCTACCACCTATTGTTTTAATTTATATTCGTTCTAGTTTTCAGTGAAACAAAGCGAATCAGTAAAAATTTCTTGGTCATTACTTACGCACGTAGACACAATCGTAGACCACCGGAAAGCTTGTTTCCACCTTCAACCACGGCTGGCCACTCCTTTGCAGGGCTTTTGACGGAAGCAAGTTTGCGGTGTCTTTCCAACCAAGAAAGGAAATACGTGTTCTATAATAACAATGATATTGCTTTTGAATGTTTTGTTCAAATTAATAAGTGGGAAATCTTCAAGGACTTCTATTTTGTTGTGATATATCATTATGAAATTTCTCTATAAAAATGAAAAAAAACATGAAAACACCGTGATTACCACTAATATAATAATATTTTTAACGTTTATTAACATTTAACATTTATTTTACTGCGCAATAGATCGTTACTTTGTTCATGTGCGGATCCACGGGGAGAAAAATGAGTGAATCCCCCCCCCCGTAAAATTTTCAGGAACTTAATTTTAACTTGTCACGAAACTTTTAAGTAAGAATATTTGCGGATAATCATTAAAACGAATAAAATCGTACCGCAGTATGAGATGAGTGTAGCCTGAGACATTTTAGAAAATCTGTAATATGACACATTTCGACGAAAAACATTTTGAGTTTCCACTCTCAAAATTTGTTTCTGGATTCGCTCCTGCTGCATTAGTTGACAAAAGAGAGAAATAACGAGCATTTCCATGTCATCCATCTCTCAAAGGTGAATTATCGTTGTCTAAAAAAGTGAAATAAGAATATAGGTAGCCGAGCCGGTGAGATGGCCGAGATCGTTAAGGCTGAGTGCCGTAGCGGTCGCAGACCAGATCATCATGGGTTCGAGTTCCGTCTCGGGAATGGGTGTATTTGCGTTTGTGTGAGTGTCGTCCTCACACATAATCATCATCATTTCATCTTCAATACCCGCAGGGCTAACAATCCTGGGGCGTAAAAATGGACTCAGCATAAATGCTGATTCCCCTAATAATGTTTCAGTGTATTCCCCCAGGAAAAATATGACTGGAACTTGATGGGTATTACATGTTCGCGAGGTATATAAAAAGACCAATCCGCGATGAACAAATGTATAGGTTGCCGAATATTCACGAACATAATAAAACGTTTCCTTAAAATCGTTTAAACACGAGTCTGACGATTTCATAAAAAAAAAATGGCCAGGCATACCAGGTATGTTTCCAAGGAGGTGTACCCGAAAAATAAATCGAGTCTGGATACAACAGTTAAAGAATGTTAACACATTTATTACATTCCAATAATATAAAAGCCAGTTAGTTAAGAAATATGTTGTTACATATTTCATAATTAATTATTAACGTACTGAGATCAGGGGGTGAAAACGCACATCTATTCACTACCATCGCGGTCAAATGATACATCTCCAAGAACCCTGTTTCAATGCACAGCGCATTGCGATTGCGCATCGATTGCGCTTGCGATTAAACTTTATTTTTGCGATTAAACTTTATTTTTGCGATTAAACTCTATTTTTGCGATTAAACTCTATTTTTGCGATTAAACTTTATTTTTGCGATTAAACTTAATTTACAAGTTCCTATGTAGTTATTTGTTATTTATCACTGAAATGTATGGCTTTCTTGTATTTGTCGATTTTCCGGTTTTGAATTTGGCGAAATTTTGCATTTCCAGTATTAGTTGAAGAGCAAACATATTTGTTTTTTGGGGGGGGAGGGAACTATTCAGCAACAAAAAAAGAAAAATTACCATATAATTGTTTTTTATTTTATCTCTGAAATTTCTTGGTTTTCTTGTAATTGTGGCTAACTTGATGTCAAGTTTACTGAATCTATAAGCGGGGTCAAATGAAAGTGACAAATGTTGAGTTTAATTTCAATTTTTTTTCTAAACTTTGCTAACTTTATGAACATTATGAAGGGTACGGATGGGCAGCCTGTAAGCGTGCCCTTCTCGCACTCTTCTATTTATTTGTTTTTCGTTTGTTTTTTTTCTTTTTTTCGTTTTTGAAGTTAGTAAAGAAGTAGGGGTGCTACCACATAACAATTGAACGCGTTATATTTAAATATGCAATTTTTTAAAATTCAGAGAGCTCAACTAAAATGAGACCTACTCCATTCTTTTAAGCGTTCCTAGTTCTCTTGGTGGAAAAAGAATTGTAGAAAACATTGGGAGTAGCTTTTGAGAAAATATTGTTGTTTTTTGCACAAAATATGCAAAAACTACTCGTATTTTTAAAAAATTGTACATTATATTTTAAAAAAGATACTATTTTTTAAAATATTTTACTTGATCTAAAACTATTTACGTTGCGTCTCAATATATATTAAATTAATTCTGTTCTAAAGATATCATATCTTTAAAAAAGGTAATGTACAGGTTTTTGAAAAAAATAGTATTTCCGCAACGTTCTGCGTGAACGTAATGTAATTTATTAATTTTTTAAATTCTGGATGAATGGGTGAAAATCAGAACGGTATAAATAACATTTTCCGAATTCTGAAAAAACGCTGTTGATTTTACGCTATATATTCAGTGGCAAAGTATTTCCGTGGTTTTAATGAACAATTGAATTACCATGGTTTTAATGATGGAACAGAGCACTACGACTTTACAGTGGTATTGACTTAAATAAACATATTAGTTGAATTTATAAAATGTCACTTATACCGTTCTGGTTTTCACCCATTCATTTACAGTTTGTACTACTACCTAATATACTATTAAAAACTACATAATTCTACTCTAAATCTAAGA
Organism: Gryllus bimaculatus; assembly: GCA_017312745.1. NCBI lineage: Eukaryota > Metazoa > Arthropoda > Insecta > Orthoptera > Gryllidae > Gryllus > Gryllus bimaculatus. The sequence continues at coordinate 4,165,538 of BOPP01000015.1, read as the reverse complement.
GTAAACATTTTTAGTAGACCTCTTGGCCTACCATAATTTAAGTAAAAGTTTTTTAATTACTTTTTTCTTAGAACTAATATTTCAAAGAAAAAACTGGTAATGACTTTTTTAATTCACACAACATTCGTTCTTCATTTACGTTACATAACATAAACATCCTAACGATTCCTTCAACACATTCACTCTCACTGAACGACGTTTTTTCCCGTTCGCCACGGCACTGATTGTCTATCTCTGCTTTGCTCTTCCCCGTTGGGGGGCGTGGCAGACGGGGCGTGGCTTCGCGGTCCCCTTGCATTCCTCAGCTGACGAGACTCATTATTCCCTGCCCCCCTCCTTGTACCATATACTCTGGCTCCGCCCCTTTGCAGCCCCTAGGATCGACAGCAGTGCCCTTCCTAGAACGTTGCTGCAGGTCACGGCATGCCATGCCTCTTCGAGTTTACTGGTTCGGGCTGTGGCATTGGCCCAAGGCCGGCTTATTACTTGCCTCTCAAAGTCTTTCCACATCTAAAAGCCTACATTTCGCGCTTTTCTCGTGATTTGCCTTTCACATAAACGCGTAATTTCTAAAAAATCATCACTCAGATGGTTTGCACATTTTTCTGTTAACGCTCTCGCGTAATATTAATTACTGAAAATTGGTTGAAATTCATTGCGTCGACTGATCTTATGTCGGTACATAAATATACACTCCTACGAAATGATTTAAAAATAATAAAAGTTAATTTGTAATACAAGTCCGGTGGGAGTGTTGATATCTTTGTGCATGATGGTATTTGTTGTAAAACAATCAAAACACGATCTAGCAAATCACCCGGCTTGGAATACATGTTGGGATATATGGTGATTGGCGCCAAACATTGACTCATCGGCGCACTATTTGCGTGCAAATACGGGAATGTTGTCGAAATTAGAAGAATCACTTTCAGAACTCACAGATAAATATCAAGATATTATCATTGTGGGAGATTTCGATACAGACTTAAAAAATACCATCATAAAATCTGCCACTAATTTGGTTCATATTTTAATTCAAATGACCTACAAATATTACATTTAAATCTACTAATCGCTCTTGTAGTCGCAGATTGAGCGTTTAATTCTCTCAGAAATGTTAAAAGTATTATTGCACGGTCAAGTTCCTGTTCCTGGCGTTTCAAACCATTATTTACTCTTTATAGTATACTCGGCGAAATGTACTAATACAAAAATAAAACAATTATTATTGTCATTTCTAAAGTCTCAATCTTGCAGCATTTCAATTTCATAGTTAAAAAAAACTGCTGGCTTACATAAAACATCCGATGTTTTGTTGTCATATCACCGTCCTCTTGCGGTAGAGGGTGAGTGAGTTGGTCTGATACGTTGTTTGCATAGAAGATTTGTGGAGAGCATATTACCTAAAATGTATGTAATTTTCATATTTTGGCCCAGCAGCTTTTAATGAGTTAAGGCCTACCAGCAGTGTCCCGGCCTTGCGGCCATGGCTTAAGGGGTACGTATGGTGAGCACATAGCCATCCCTACGCTGTATTTCTAGTATTCTCAACTTGAGATGTGAGATTTCTCACATAAACAGGTACTGTGATATTGCAAGAAAAGCGCACAATTAATTTTCGACTGAGAATCGAACCCGGGGTTACACCGTGGAAAGCGAGCACGCTAAACACCGAGGGCATTACCTAAAATGTAGTTATTAAATTAAATTATAACAGGGAAATAATAATCATGTATGTAAGTTAAAATAAAAATGGGAAATAATTTACAATTCACCGAACATGAGAAGGGGGGGGGGGATCTTCACCTTCAACGTCCTGCCTTACTCTTCACATTAAGTGCAACATGCAAGTACATTCACGAAAATAGAAATAGATATATACTACTACGATAATAAATCTACAAATTCAACCCGGTCAATTCATCACGGATTGGCTGTTAAAAAATCTTTTCGTAAAAGACAGGAATCGTATGATTTACATATCTTACGTAGTTCACGCTATTCGAAATTCTTCAGGACACAAGGCGAAAATACAGAAGACTTTGTCCATTTACCAGCATTTCTTTTGCATTGAAGGATTAATTCTTTATACGTAAAACTGGAAGACTGTATGAAGCATATTTCCAGATATCTCCTGGGAATAATATTTAATTTCTGAAATGATATTTCTACTATATTGTTGTCCATAATGTTAAACAGTTTCCTGAAAATGATACGCTCACTTAAGGCTAGTTCACATGATTGAATGCTAACCCACATTGTTAGAAAACTGTCAAAAACAGTGATAGTGGACTAATTAAATCCAGAAAATATGAAAGTTAATTTTACGCAATGGCTGGTTTCTTATGAAACAAACCAAAAATGAACTCCAACATTTCAAATTTGAAACAATGTGCTTAATAATGATGTTTTAGAAGAAGGTACAGAAGATATGAGGATACAGAAATTGACGTTTAATACAGACCTAAAATGGTAGTATATCCAAAATATTTATTCAAAAATTACTATTGTGAACATGAGATCGTATAAAATATAACAGAAGCTTTGACTGGTTTTCTATTATACGAGTTTTCTATTATTCGTGTTACGGTTTTCTAATACGGTTATTACGGTTTTCTATTATTCGTAATGTCGCCCTAGTAACAACTTTGAATAGTTATCTGCCCTCGGTTACCTCGGATATGTTCTTCAAGGGAACATTAGCAACAGAATTAATATCGCGAATTGATGTAATATTAAACGTTCGAGAAATAGTATTTCGAAAAACATAAAAAGAGTGATAAAAGAGGAAACTGGAACTGAAGTATCGCTTAAGAATTCCAATATAGTGAACAACCAAAGAAGATTAACAAAACGTCTATCATGGAGAATTCTTACCAGCAGTAAAACTTTTGACGAAAGCTTTAATGGGTGAGCTTCAAGAAATAGAAAGTGTAAAAGAGTGTAAAAGACAAATCTCATTAGCTGGGATTTTCCAAAAACCAATAATTTTTATAAACAGTATAATACAGAGAATTAAATATTATTTAATTCTCATTTCTTCCCTTGGTCACAAGCAATATATTGCTGTGTCTATGTGTAGATTTTTCAAATGTATCAATCTATAGTAATAATAAATTAGTTAATTAAAAATATATAAAACATTTTGAAAAATGTTATTTTCTTCACAGATGAGAAGATAATAAGCATCGGTGTCTTTGTAATACTTCTAACAGATTTACATTTTTCAGAATCTCAGTCACTGTTCAAATTTGGTAAGTAATCTCAGTGATAGGAATCTAACCTTTCATCAGGTCGTTCGTAAATTTATATCACCAGAGTTCTTACCAGGACAACTTTCAATATTATTGTAAAAATATGTGTAGTTTTTTACGAATTACCTCTAAATACTTTGATAACATTTCCTGGGATTAGCCATTTCACTTGTTATCAAATACAGTGAGCTAATGCTGCATAGGCCAAATGCTGATGTATGCTAGACGAAGAAAGGAAATATGCAAAACACGATAATTAAACCAAGAAAATAAGTTACTTTGACCTGAGAAATTCATAATGGCTCTTATTATTAGTTAATATTTCAATTGTGTCAAAATATCGTGTGCTTTACAGGGTCGAGGTGTCCGAAGAGGCTAGTGATGAGTTGCAGCAGTCGCTGTCTTGTTGACAGAGACTGTGCATTAGGCAGATTTTGTTGCAAAAATATTTGCGGGGCTAAAAGTTGCATCGATGCTAACGGATAATCCGTTTTGCTTCGACCGAAATCTTTTAAAAAAATTGAAAAGTGAAGTGTCGCCCCATGGAGAGAAGAGACTCTAAACGAATGGAACTGAATGAAAAGTCTTTTCAACATCTGTTTCCATCAATACACTTGAAAAAATTGTATTACATATAACCTCAAAAAAGTTTAGAAATAATTTAATTTAAAAAATTAAGAAAGATGTGAGTAAAAGTTGGAAAATTATGGGTTATATTTTACTAATTTCTTATTCTTACTCAAACGTAATCAAAAGTAATAACCCGACTACAACATGCAATAGTGAAGGGAAAACATGGGGCTATTTTTTCTTAACCAATTGCTAGTTTCGCTAGATGTGCTTAAATGTATTGCAATTAACCCGAAAAAAGAGACACAATGTCTCATAAAAGAACTGCAGAAATCAATTGAAGGGTTTCTCGGAAAGACAGCGCCAGTCTAAAATTGAGAAAATGGAGTTAATGATACCGCCTGTGATAGTTGAACTTTTATGCGTCGTAGGAAAACATTGTCTCAACCTAAAGTGCATTAGTCCCAAGGAAAACGAGCAAAGAAAAGTAGGTAGACTAGGAAGGTTGACGGTTTGTTCTCATTTCCCACAAATTAGATTTTTGGACTAATGCTGTTATCTCAGAAGCCCTTTAACTGTTACCGAAGCAACAGGACTTTTTTGGGAGTTCTAATGTTTAGTGTAGCGACTTCAGTAGATTTTGAAAGTCGCATCCAAGTAACATTTGTGTGTTAATGCAGTGCAATACAGTATTGCGTGCTGTAAACACACTTGTACACTGCACCTATGATTTCGAATTATATTACCAGAGGTATTTCTCTGGTTTTGGTAGAGTTTCGTAACACCAATTGTAGGCATCGATATACTCATATATAAAATAAATTCCAAGATAAATTCAATTTATAGAAAGAGATAATGCAACATACTTACAAGGCATCACCATTTGACATTTATTTAATTTGACACTATGCCAATTATTTTGCAATTCAAAAACTGAGTTAGTAGAAAACATTCGGTCACATTGTGTAAAAATGTACCGGACAATATTTTAGTTTGACATTCGTGATTCATGTTTCTTTGTAGGTAACACTACGGAATATACTCGTATTTGTAAAAGAAAATCTTAATTAAATTGTTAAAGGAAATTGCAACCAAATTGTCATAGTTCTCAATTGTTAAAAATCACAAGACTTTTTCCTTAGATTTAAAGAGATTTATAAAGTAAATACTTAAAAATAGTCCGACAGTTTGCTTCTACAGTGTAAATTTAGGGTTTTCCTTTCTCTTTAACTAACATAATAAAGTTTGATATATTAATTAAACGTATATGTAAACAAATTAAATACATGAATTTAAATATTTACGAAAGGAATTGAACACAGTAACAACATATCGGACGTTTTCTTTTTAAATACTCATACATTACGGAATTTTCGTAAAGACATGATGAAAATTAAAATATTTACGTTTCCTACTGCTCATCTACTAGAGTCAAATTGAGATATGAAGAGGTAGCCGGAGTTTTGTCACATACTGGAAACGTATTACTAGGTCCCCTGGTCCTGATCCAAAGTATTTATTTTCAAGGTCATTTACGATTTTTATTTTCACATTTTTTCATCTCATTTATGATTTTCTCATTCTAAAATAATCAAATGAAATCAATCTGAAAAAAATTGATCTCATTTGAAAATATCTTCTGTTTTCTTAGGATTTGTTATATTGTAAAGGAGAAGACTGTCTTCGTTTGGTTCGTCAATTCCTAGATCCCCCACCCTCCCTTGAATGATTGATTTCATTGTTAGTGATTCCAGGTGCGTCAACTGCTAAGGTCATTAGTCCCGCAAGTGTAGTGGTTGTTTTTATTCGCGAGATGGTGATGGTGTTCCCTCGCTGGATAGCGAGATCCGCGGCCTACTTATCGTCGGGTAGAGGGATTTTCCCCAACCAGTCTATCCAACCGGCGCACCACCACTTCAGCCTAGACAAGCTCCAAGCTCCCGAACGGCGTGAGTGGTAGTGTAGTGCATGTTGGTGTAAGTGTGTGTATGTAAGGGGGTGAGGATATGAGAAGGAAGTGGAACGACAGATCGCGCGCGGCCCATTTCCCGTTTGTTAGGGTACTGCTACGGCATTCGCCTGGTGTTGATCGGAGGAACCACGGAACTACCGAACAGAACAGCTCATCGCTTGAATTCTCCTCTATACAGTGACATAACTCGACAAACTAGACTACACTAGCTAGCTGACAAGCTAGTGTAAAAATCCTGCCACCGTCGCACAGAGGGGTCAGAGGAGGGGAAAGTTGACAAAAAGTTCAAAATCAAAATACGCTTCAGAAGCTCCATTTCACGTGAAAGGAGTAGCAAAATGTCTCCTTCGTCGTGACCCGACCAGGAAAGGAATGGAGAATCCTTGCAGTGCAAGTTTGAACTTGCACAAGTCTCGCACGGCGCTTTCTTTGCTCTCACACTAACAAGTGAGGTGTGCTTTTCGATGCAAATAGTTTTGCTCTCTCGAGTAGTAGAATCGTATGCACTGTGAATGCGATACTTCGAGGTGTGTACTTTAAATCTCTATTAGTAAAAAACATATTCCTTAAATAATAATTTGGTAAAACCAAGTAGAAACTTCACGTGTCACAATCAAATGAAATTTCTAAATCCGACTTTTCATACTTCCTTTTAATTCCCTTCCGCGCATTTTCGGGCTATTGTATTCACTGAACCTGATTCTTTTGAGGCGGGATGAGGAACGGAGCGAGTCTTGGCGGAACAGCGGCGTCTGCAGGGCGAGCATGCGCCACAGCTGTCAGTCGTGGTTTTGGAATTGTTCGTGGAGAAGAACGAGCCTTTAAAGTGCCGTATACACCGTTACGCCGGATTAAGGTGCTCTCTAGAGGGCTCTCTAGAATTCAACAGGTCAAGAAGCCAAGTCCAATTGCAAAATATTCTAATGCACAAGAAGTTTCAAATGAAGCGTAGTCACCACAATTATTGTGGTGTCTACGCTTCATTTGGGACTACTAATGCTTTAGGATATTTTAAATTGCACTTGGCTTGTTGACCTGGTGAATTGACGGCTCTTGCAGTAGTAAATTTGTAGGAATATAGTGTGTCGGAAATTGTAACAAAGCAAACAAATTGTCGTTAAGTTTGTGAACCTATTTTTTGATCAATATCAGAAACCACAGCGATTCTCTTGGGCATATCCGGCCTCGCACCAGGCTAGCGACCACACACAGACAAAGGTGGTGCGGTAGAGGTGGTGCAGCCGGCGGAAGCGGATGTCCGAGGCTCCAGACCACATCGCTGCGACTCAAGGCGCACCTCGCCCACCTTTACCGCACTATCCGAAACAAAAACTGGCAGACGCAGTGCTGTGTGGCTATTGCATTCTTTGGGTATGAAAAGCACAATACGAGAAATCTATACGATAAACGATTCAGGTGATGGGATCAAATTGGGAGAGAACAGTATCACGTACAAGTTGCAGAATGTCTAAGTATATTTGTTTTTAAAGCAAGATGTTGGGAAAGGAAATGCATTAAATGTTATGTTTCAGACTTTTGTAACTTCATTATTTTATATTGAATAATTAATCTATAGCGGTATACTAATTATACTAATTCCACTATGTAATAATAATAATGATAATAATAACAATAATAATAATAAAATCAACAAAATTTCACCACCTCGTTACAGTAGTAAGTTATATCAATTACCAGAGACAAAGTTTCTCATTTGGAAATTGAGGATTACCGTTGCCATCCCAAAACTATTTAGCACGAAGTAATTGACACAAATGTTGTTTCGATAGTTCAAAGAAAATAATATTAATATAAGTACAATATGTGCAGTGTCAAATCTAAGGGGATATAAAACTGGCTAAGGACCGTTAGCGATCCTTCCTTAAATATGTTCTTACTTCCATCCTGAAGAAATGTTGGGCTGATTCTCCGTTCCAATATGGCGCTCTCCACCCAAGAAGGAATACTCCGTGTTACCAAGTACGCAGATGTTGACCTAAGCTCAAACATAACGGCCAACTAACTTTATTTCACGTTACTTTATTTCTTAGGTATTTACCTGCCGGCTACCCTTTACGTCCGGATGGAACGCATATTCAATCATACACTAGACACCAACACACTTGCAGGCACCTCTGATCTGGGGTCTCCAGAATGCGAGGCCCTACATGGGAGGCGAGGGACAAACAAGTATGCCCGCGACCCTTCGGACCGAAGCGCTGAGGCGGTACACGCTCTTAGCCACCTAGGCCATCCAGGTCGGCACATTACTTTATTTCACATAATATATTGATAACTAGCTTAGGGTTCTGGTGAATATATATTTAATATTATATCAGATTTAAATTTGCGCTACGCAAGTTCATTATAAAAATATATTTTTTTAAATGCATCGTTTGCTTAGTCTTCAAGTTACATGAAGTATAGATATAAGTACTTTTTTGTAATTTTGTTTCATTACAAAATTAGATTTCATTATCAATATATGTAACGCTTCATGTCATAATATTCCATCACAGTACGTGGCTTATATACACGTTTTTATAAACAATTCTCAATATTCTATGAATATCTGGGTAAAAACAGTACATATCAATTATTGTCGAGGGAAATAGATTGATCTAATGATCATGACTAGATTTAAATCCATCATAAGCACGTTTTAGATTATTCCCCCTCCAAAAATCACATTTCTTTCGAATTTTTTAATACCCGTTTTGAAAAGTGTTGGGAATGAATAGTATTTTTTTCCCGGAAGACCGAGACACATTGATCCGATTGGGGAAATAAAAGAAATCTACCGGAAGGTCACACGGGTGATCGTATGACTGTCTACGATACTACTAATATTTGTGTGCAGTTGAGAACGGCCCACTTCTTTATGCCTACCTCTTTCTTGGTTATTTGGCATTGGCCTCTGTCTTTCATTGTATGAAGGACAATACGATGGTCACGAGTGGTGAAGGATGGTGCATATGTATGCAAATGATCTTGGCTGTCCGGATGACGCCGCGTCCAAGGGTGTGGTGCCGACGTTTTGACTATTGTAACGTATTAGCCAGCGTGCCTCATGGCATCTATTTGGGGACGCTTGGTAGAGGATTTGCCTCGCCACAGGAAGAAGGGTTTTTCCGTAAAGGGAAGAACGCGGAAACGGGAGACACAAGGCTTTGGGAGTCATCTGGCCTTTTCACTGTTATAACAAGCGAGGGGGTGGCGTGACGTAGTAGGTCACGTGGGCCTCGCCTATATAACAGAGTGTACAGAGCCAGTGGGTGGGTTCTGGAGACAGTGGGAGAACCTCGTGCGTGTGCACAAAACTTGGCGCCACGACGGTGCATATGCGAGCCAGGCTCGCGACGCTCGAGTCACTAGTTGACGAAGCTTGCGGACTTTAGGTCCTTGGGTGACTGCGGTCACGGGGGAGCGATGCTGTGTGCGTGCTCCGAGGTGAAGAGTGGTTGAGTGCCACGATTCACGCCGATTCTCAATCGGATAAGATCGCTCCTGCGATCGAGGCAAACCAGCCGTTGGTGCGCCAGAACGAACTTTGTGTCCCAGCGTGACATCCGGTCACGGAAGCTAGATTTTGTGCGCGCTTCAAAAGTAGGAGTGGCGAATGCCACAATCAAAACCATCTTCAATCGGGTTTGGATCGCTCCCGCGATCAGGGGATAGTAGGTCTATCAGAGCTAGGGTGTAAGTAGATTATTAAGTGTATATATTTGTTTTGTTTTCTTTGTTAATAAATATATTTGTTATACGAAAGATCTGTGTCTGTGGTCGCTGTGAGTATCCATGACGTCACACTATCTTCTCGTGGACTTCCTCAGGACTGGTGTGCCAACCCTGGCCCTGCGGACAAGCCGTGAGGGGGGAAGACCACGACAACATGGTCAAAACGTCGGCCCCAGAGCCTTCGAAGCGTAGTTATCCGGACAGCCAAGATCATTTGTATGAGACTGGTCTCGGAACCCTATGACTTCACTAATTCATATGTTTGATTGAGGGGAATGGTTTTCAGATGATATTGAATTTCAAGCGGCATTGGAAACCAGTTAGACCACAATCTCATGATAAGAACTCCTTTTCATTATCCGGGTCTCGATAATGAAATCTTCGGTATGAGGTACTTAAACGCTCTTCCGTGAAAGTTTCTAAGAGATTTTCCGTGCGTTATAGGAGCTGGACGTGAGATACTGCGATTATTTTATCCAAGTTTCGTTACAAATTTGCTCACATGTTTACAAATATGAACAAATTATATTTACAAATTGTACATTACTGATGAATACAAACCACTGTTATGGATTTTGAAACTCACATCAGTGAACATCTGAAAGCACAACCCATGGATGTGTCCTAAAGCGAAGATGAATTTGATACAGCCAAGCTTGGTAGGTTTTCCAAATGTTGGAAGTCTTCAGGGATCAAATCGTACTAGCTACTAGTCTTGGCAAAAATTCAGCAAAATTCGAATAACTTCGCTAATAACTTCCTATATTAACCAACTCAAGAAATGATAAATAGGACTCACTCAAACCACCATTTTCGCAGTACCTGACAAGAAATGTGGTAATTCCAGTTGTTAAAAGTGTCATTCGCGCTAAGCCAAACTCGTGCGCGCTGGAAGTTTAAAACTGATTTCTGCAAGGATATGGGAGGCAATGGCGACAATAACGAATTGTGACATATATTATGACAGTAAATGCAAAATGCACAATATTACAATACCAAAAAATATCTATCGAGATTCGTTCTCAATCATATGCAGACTAAGCTGTAATTTGACCACAATTTATTCGTTTATGTAACAACACATTTAAAAGGTTATAATACTTTAAGAGAGACAAAGAAGTCAATAGCTAGATTACACAAGGGTTGATGGAAGCCTTTTGGTGGCAAAGTAATCAATTTTTTACTATCACACATCTATGCCATCATATTTCAAAAACTTTAATTTTATTTATAAACCAAATGAAAATGTTATCAAAATAAATAACGCCGGTTTCCAGCAGAACTACAAATTATAGCAAAATCGTATATATTCTTTTCATGAAACAAGGAATTTCAATCATTTTGGTTAGATGTACATTGCGTTTAATGACACTAATGGTATAAAAATAAAAGAAAGGGCGAGAAAGTAAAAATAAAATGCTAATTATAATAATGTGCTCTCTTCAGATACGTTGATCTTCCTTCGTCTCTGCACTATCGGCGGGCTGTATAAAGTAAGACTCGTTTTGCAGAAAACTTACTTCGCGGAGCGGAGTCTTAACACATGATCCCAACTCGCACAATGGGTAAGTCACACGAGAGAAATACGAAGCCATGCTTCTATCTGTATGGATGTGTTAACTTAATACATAGCTTAGGGTTGCCACCTCTCCGGTTTTAGATCGGAGACTCCGGTTTTTGAGCTTCATCTCCGGTCTCCGGTTTTTGAAAAATTATCACCGTTTTTTTTCAACTTCAATACGTTTTCAACTTTTTTACAAAATAAATAGATTTTTCAACTTCAAATTTAAAGCTTTTTCTATTTCATCAGAAATCTGTCCTTTCTTTCGAAGAATTAAATGTTGCTATAATAGAATTGGCACAAGTATTTCATGATGTATCTCATCACCACAGTTACTTAAGTATGGACTGCGGTATGAAGATCAATTCAAAATTGTACTCGTATTCCAACCTTGGAAAGAAAGTGCATTGTGGAAAGACGAAAGCTGTGGCTCTAGTTGAAAATGTTCTAGCACTGAAGTCTATTGAAATGGTACTGGCTGAAATGAATGGTGGAAAGGAATCTGCCGTTAATTTCTCAATCGCAACTGATGCTTCTAACAAAGGAAATGTAAAACTTTTTCCAGTCGTTGTAAGATATTCCGATATAAATGTGGGAATCAAAGATCACATAATTGAGTTTTATGAAGACAGTTTCGAAACTGCAGAAGCTATCACCACTCGGTTAACATCAACCTTGAAGAATTGCGGATTAAAATTAGAAGACGTGAGTTCATTTTCTGCGGACAATTCACCAGTGAATTTCGGGAAAAACAACTCTGTTTTCAAGAAAGTACTGATTTAAATACTAACATCATTAAAAGCAATTGTAACTGCCATGTAATTCACAACACTGCGAGAAATGCGTGTAAATCACTGTCGTATGATGTTGAGAATTTCATATTAAAAGTTTATGCTGACTTTGCAAACAGTACGAGAAATGTAAGAAAATTAAAGGAATGCTTGGAGTATCTGTAAATGGAATACAATAATGTTTTAAGACACATAGTAACAAGATGGCTCTCTTTATTTCACGCACTTGAACGCCTATTAGAATATTGGCCCGCAGTTAAATTGTATTTTATAGAACAAGGAGAGGATGAAACGAATAAAGTAGTTTGGAGTTTTGTTTGTGATCAAGAGGATGAACTTCAAGATGATTTTGAAGTTCCACTTTGTCTTTACCGAAATGTTATTTGTATTCATACATCATATAATGTTCATCATGACACAAAGCATTTTAGTCCTAGGGAAAACGTCTTCTGCTAGTTGCTGAGTCATGATATAATGGTCAGCCTTAAAAGAAGAAATTGGAATGCAGACACAGGGATAAGTTTTTTTGGCAGCAAATTGCACCCTTTTTAAACAAAACTTGGGTCCAGAGAAAATGGTAAAATTCGAAAAGAAGCTTTACAAGTTTATGCGAAAGCAATCCACATATCTTGAAAAATGGTACGATTTTTGAAAAAAGTCCGTTTTCAGTATTTCTCTATCATCATTTTAAAAAGGAGAACCATCGTACAAGATTTTATTGATTCTGCAACGATTTTGGGTCTCCATATCGATGAAGATGCTTTTATACCGACGATATTCAGCTACTCTCCAAAAAGGTGGCCTGCAATCAAAGGATCTGACTAGCCTGACAGATAAAAAATGGGTGAAGGTGAGTTTGCATCAGGTGATAAAATATTTTAGCAGAGTTGAACTAAACCTTTGTCGGAAAAATTTTATCTATCCAAGTAAGCAACGCTCCTGTTGAGAGGATTTTTTTCGATAGTGTTAATGTTTGGATCGATAATCGAAACAAATTAAATTCTAAGCGTCGTAAATCTGATTATTGTAAAATTGAACTACACTTGACTTGTGATCATTCATTGGCCTTTCTTAAAAAAACCGAGCAAATATCTCTGCTAAAAACGCTCTGAGAACGAAAAGTATAGGCTTGGAAAAAGTAGAATGTTTTACCAAAATCGGTAACACTATCTTTGAATAAAATATTAATTATTTATAGATCACTAGAAACCAAAGATGTATAAATATATTTTAAGAAATAATAAAAGTCTGCGTCAATTTCTTTTTAGATTTCAGTAATCCACCCCCCCCCTCGGTCGCAGCGGTCTCCGGTTTTCTGAAATTGGCAAGGTGGCAACCCTACATAGAGTTCACATTTCTAACTGTATACATGCCGTTTCCATTCAGTAAGCATTGTGAGGTTCGTAAAATTAACTTGCACAAGTGTGGGATATAATAAAGAGAAGGTGCAGGAAGTTTTAGACAAAGAGTATGAGGATATATAATAGTATTGTTTGATCTATTTTGAGGTGGAAGCAGAAATTTGGGGATGGAAGGAAAGGAGGAAAATAGAAGCAATACATGAAATATTTTTTAAGATGGAGTCTAGGAACAGACTATTGCGCACCAGGTGACATGGTAAGATGGGAGACAGACAAAACAAATGAGAATAGGCATGGGCAAAATTGCTTGTACGTTTGAGGAAAGGGTTAGGAGAGGAAGGGTTAATGCGTTATTAAAGGAAGTTCGTAGGGAAATAGATAAAATGCGGAGACTGAGAAATCGGATTGGGAAAGGGAAACTTTTTGGAATAATAAAGGTTATTTGTTTGAGGAGGGGTTTTACTTAGGTAAAGAATTGATTCAAAAAGATAATGATACGTTATTGCAGGAAGATTACAAAAAAAATAAGGAATTCAAATTTTAATAAATGGTTTAAAATTATTCAGGTGGTTGATGTTCCTAGCTATTTAAAAGATAAATGTAAGGAAAGCGACAGACATAGGATTGCAAAATATAGGTTAGGAAATGAAATGAGAGTGAGTTCATATTGGCTGCTTAGTGTGAGAGACAGATAGTAGAGAAAGAATGGGAACATATTTTAGAGAGATGTTTGGTTTTTGAGGAAGGAAGAATGTGGGCAAGAAGGAATATTCAGGATAAGATGATGTGGTTATTAGCGGACAAATGTGAAAGAATCATAGTATTTAATTAATACAGGAAAAGGTTTAGCATGTAGTGTATTATTAAATTCGTGGTATGTATTGTGTGTATATTGTGTATATGTATATTGTTATTCAACTGCTGAATATACAAAGATGTGAAATTAATTTCATTCATTCATTCAAATTGAAAACAATTACGACTAGTTTATAAATGTATGCTTATACTGTATTTGAGTGTAATATCTCATAAAATTAAATTCATCTACCAATGGAAAGACAACTTCTATGAAGACAAAAATGAATGATTTAAATATGAGTACTGCATACAAACAATTACTTCATATGAGGTTAGTAACCCTATAATATAATTAATGTTAAAATTGATATTTGTAGCTTTCAAGATCTTCATCATAGCCGCTGCCGTGGTTCTTGTACTTTCGACAGAGATTCCTGATTCTAGTGCTGGCCCTGGACGTACGTAAGAGAATATTAATAAGGCTTCAAGAAACCATTGAGTATTACGAGAGCATCAAATAGTGATTTTTTAAAACATTTTTTTGAAACATTACTCAAAATTCATTTACAAATTGCACAAAAATAAATCCGGTTAATTACTGTAAATAAAAATATAGAATATATAGTTCAAGTAGGTAACTAACAATATCCTTCAAAAACAATTTTTATTTGAAGATCTTAATATTTATTGAGCAAAAATATCCCTTCTGAGATTTGTAGTATATATAAGCAATGTTTACCTTATTTGCTTGAAAATATTTCTTTTGTTCGTCATTGGATGTCGTCATTGATTAAGACATTGAGGGGAATGGAAGTCGACAGTCTATCAATGTATTTTTTGTTTTCACAAATTTTACAATAGATCTCAGCTAACCTATCGTTTCTAATATAAACCTTTCTATTTTCTCACTTACTGCTCACGGCGTATAGAGAAAGAACTGTAATCGTGCGCCAGAAAATGGCGAATTTTCGACACCAAAACTCTTATTACCTGGTTCTGGCAAAGGAAATGACCGTACGTATTGTTCCTTTATGGAGTAAATTACTTCCTCGAACACATTGGGTAGACAGAATCCCTTATTTGTAGCTCCTTGATACCGAAAAATCGATTGATCTGGGTGTTTGTATTTTTGTGGTCAAAGTTGGCGCCTAAATCGTTTAAACGACTTTCTGCAAAATTGATATCTCTCGATCATTCTGAAAAAAACTGAAGGCCTTGCGTGTTGAAAATGGATTTGTTTGCTTTTGGATGTCCTTAACATGAAGTCACAACTTCATTTTCAACATTTTCTTAAAAATGACTAAATTTTTCGATTAAACGTCGTCCTGAGATAGCGTACAAAACGCTTTAAAATATGGTGCATATCTCATTTTCATTAAGGTGTCTAAATTTTTGAAAATTGTTTAAAGTTAACATTATTTCCCGAATAAAGACGCCTGTCTTCTTTCAACTAGAATATTGGTATTAATGGATTTCTTTAATATGTTCTTTAAAGACATCAAAATTTAATCGTGTACAATTTTTGAAAAATTAATTGTTTTTACATAATTTTGCGGGAAATTTATACGATTTTTGAATAATTATTTTCTTAGAGACTCCTTAATTGTTTTTCTTAAAATTAAGTGTCGTGTGTATCAAAGGACATTATAAAGTGATGCTAGTAAGTACGTGCTGCACTAGTTTAAGACTGCATTAAACAGATATTCCTACTCAGAATTGCAAACATATTCGTAAATATTCAGAGTAATCATAAAAGAAGTAAAGTAAATGATAAATTGTGGGATATTTAATGTTCGTTTTGAATTTGATCAGGGTGTGTCAGACAGTGGTCAATAAGGTATTCCGGTCCTTACTTTAGTGCTTTTATTGAGAAATTTTCTTCACAATTCGTTTATTTGAGCATATCGAATTTTAATATATTCGAAAGTACGAAGGACAAAGTAATGATTTTTTTAAAGAATCCTACTTATTTATACTTTTATATTGATTATTTTAAGAAATATTCCCAAGGAAGTGTGTTTAATTTGTAAATTCACTATAAAATTGACGTATAATACTTTAAAATATATGGGTTGCACAGCCTGTTTTATGATAGTCGTGGAATCCGAAGGCTGAAGCTTCATCACCAATTTGGGCGTACGTTTATATGTTGTACTTGTATATACGTAGCGAAACGTCAGTGTAGTGAGTTGATTCGTTCACGTGGGGGTACGATAAGATTTAAGAGTTTAAATGTATTTCGGAGCAGCTGTATAGATCGAAAATATTCTGTTACATGTTTTGTCACTGACCATTCCTGCCTTATTCCAGGAGGGAACTGTCCAAGCGGATTGGTGAGAGAATGTCGTAAAACTTGTGTTAGCGACTCCAACTGCCCCTCTCCAAAAGAAAAATGCTGCGACAACTCTTGCGAGGGAAAATCGTGCTTTCTAACTCAAGGTGGTCCAGGCTAAGGCATAGTTAATATGGAAGATTTGGAGAAGAGTAACTTTGTAATAGTTTATTAGCGTTGTAAAGGAAATTCTTGAAGTGCTTTATTTCATTACGTATTCTAACAGATTAACTCTTGCATTGTCATTTTGAAAAATTCAGGCGCCAAGCTTTATCTAATATTTGAATGAATTTAACATATATGTATTGAAGTTGGACTTATTGTAATATAAATTAAAATAAAATAACAAATTACATTCTTTTTTTTATTTTCCTGCACTCTTTGAAGTCAATAACTAAAATAAACCAACAATATTTATAGAGTACACAAATCCGTGCGTTAGTTAGGACCAAAATATTTGTTTCAGAAATACCTGATTTCTCTTACAGTTAACCTGTAGGTTCCATTATGCCAATAATATGAATATTTTTTTAAATTTTATATATTAATTTTAATATTGATTTTTGAAAACTACACCAAATCGGGTCGAAACGTTAAATATATCTTGAAATAAATTGTTTTATAAAATACTCAGTCTGTTTTATTAAGGTGAAGAAACGTACAATAAAATAAACATTACAACAGACCTTAAAATATTCATTATATTTTTTTTACACTTCCACCAGATTTTTATAGAGAAACTTAATAGATATCGTTTTCAACATTAAAAAATTCAACATAACATGAATCTCCAAATTTTAAATAATTGAAAATCTATTAAAAGAAGGAAGAGGAATTTTTTTATAGTGTATGATTTCCTCGAAATACTTCTACTGCCGTTTGGCTTACATTATTGCGTTGAAATGAAAAGATTCTATTTCAAAACATTTATTAATAAGAGATTTACAGAAATTCAAATACATTTTAAAAATAATACTGAAACTAAATAATATATCTTACAAAAATGTCCTAACCCTCCAAATGATATTAATGTTCTCAAGTTTTTACATTAATGCAATTTCATGTAAAGAACATTTTTCAATGATATGCAAATGGGATCTATTTAAAAGATATAAAATAGAAATTGAAATTTAACTTTAACGACCATTTTGAATTTGCATTTCACACATGCGAATTCAAAATAATAATTCGGAACTCTAACCTCATATATATAATGCGCAGCAGAACACGTACAATTCTCATATTTTAATCTCGTGAACATTATTTTAGAAAATGTGGGTTCTCTTACAATTATCACTTTAAAAATTGTTGCCCATTTTCAATAAATGTCTTTAAAAATTCATGACTAATACAATCTGTAATCAGGTTTTACACAACAGTTCACTCACTACATCAGTATCTTTAATAGTTCATTTCACGGCCAACTAACATTCTATAATTGTTTCAGATAAATAATGTCTAGGACTGTGACCAATCTCAAAGAATATTCTGATTTAAATATAAAAATCTAACATAAACTTATATATTGGCAAAGCATTTAGAGCCACTTGCAGATGTCTACTAGTTGTACTTCCTAAATATATTGTTATAATAAAAAGTAAGTATTACTGACAATAAACTATGCGTATTTAAAGCTGAGTGGCCATATATGAATATGTACTACTAACACGTTGTGAGTACGAGTGACATATTTGTGAGTACGAGTATAGGAATAAAGGAGGGCACAGGGGCGAGGAAGAAAAGATATCTCGTGGCACTATTATTAGGTTAGAGCTCAGCCATTCTCCCGGTATTGATAGGAGAAACAACCAAAACTACCAATCAAAGCAGCCACCCGCTAGAAATCGCTTTTATGCAGCCGCTGAATTCGACCTAGCTTTGTAGCAAGACACGAAAATCCGCCATCGACAGACTTAGGTGGCTCATGCCATCAACTGATACCACTGCAGTGCCTCTGACAGGAAGGTCTTAGGGTTTGAGTCCTGACGGTGACAGGGTTTTTGACACTAGATAGATAGCTAGGTCGAGTTCTGTCGCGGTCTGATGGAGAATTCTAGGGCCCGACTGCTCTAATCGATACTTTTCCGTGTTTTTTTCAATCCAAATCAACGCATGAATGAACCAATCAATCAAGACGAAGGTTCTTCGACCCCTAGGAACACTAGGAGGTCTCAGTCAATACCCCTAGGAGGTGTCGATCGACGCCGCTGCAGAGGCCACGGTCCTCGACTCCCACTAGGTATCGGTCAACGCCGCTGCAGAGGCGACGGTCTTTGACCTCTAGGAGGTCTCGGTCAACGCCGCTGCAGAGGCCACGGTCCTCGACCCCCACTAGGTATCGGTCAACGCCGCTGCAGAGGCGACGGTTCTCGACCCCTCAGAGGTGTCGATCGACGCCGCTGCAGAGGCCACTGTCCTCCACCCCTCGGAGGTCTCGGTCAACGCAGCTGCAGAGACGACGGTCCTCGACCCTTAGGAGGTCTCGGTCAACGCCGCTGCAGAGGCCACGGCCCTCGCCCCTGGGTGGTCTCGGTCAACGCCGCTGCAGAGGCGACGGTCCTCGACCCCTAGGAGGTGTCGATCGACGCCGGGGGCGCGGGCGGAGCGCGCGCGGCGCGCTGGCGGCGGGCGACTAACGTCGGCTGCTGGCGCTGCCGGGCGGCCCGTGGTGCGGTGGGGCGGCGCCCGGCGGCCGCCCGCGCTGCTGCGCCGCTCTCGCTGCGGGGCCTGCGTGCGCTGGGACCCGCTCGCCTCCCCTCGTAGCGCCGCGCTCGCCGTCGGCCCACGTCTCACGCTCTGTGTGCTGCGCCTGCAGGTACATATGCTGTCGATGCGGAAAGGATGGAGTGCCTACGAGGGTGGCAATGAGAAGTGGCAAAGAGCGCGAGTGGCTTGGCGCGTGGAATAGGTGGGAGCGCTATTGGCTGAACCGCGCGATATGAGTGCGCGCGCGAGTGAATGCACGAGTGGCTTGGGCGCACGAGTGGACTGACGCATGAGTGGCCTGGGCCACGATGGCTGGGCGCTGCGATGAGCTCAGGGGCGAGAGTGGCTGAGAGGGCGAGAGTGGCTGAGAGGGCGAGATGGCTGAAAGAGGGCGAGTAGTGTGCTGAGAGGGGAAAGTGGCTGAGAGGGCGGAGTTTGGCTGAGAGGCGAGAGTTGGTCTGAGAGGGCTGAGACGTTACTGAGAGCGGCGAGAGAGGAGAGGGCTGAGAGGTGGCTAGAGCGGAGCGAGATTGGCCTGAGAGGGCGAGAGTAGGGCGTCGGAGAGGTGGGAGCGAGAGTAACTGAGAGCGAGAGTGTGCCGTGAGAGAGCGAGAGGGCGATGATGTGCTGATAGAGAGGACTGAGAGTGCTGAGAGTGGCGACGAGGGCCGAGAGTGGCTGAGAGGCGAGAGGGCTGGAGAGTGGCAGATGGGAGGGCGAGAGTTGGATCGCTGATGAGGGTCGAGAGGGGGTGCTGGAGGCGGAGTGGAGAGGCGAGAGTGGCTGAGGAGAGCGAGAGGTGGCTGAGATAGCGCGATAGTGGCCTGAGCGCAGCCGAGTGGCTGGCGCGCGAGTAGCGCGGCGAGCGGAGTGGTGAGCGCCGAAGTGGCGGGGGCTGCGAGTAGTGAGAGCGCACTTGATGCCGTGGACGTGAGCGCTACCGCGTGGAGTGTATATATTGCGATTCCAAACGAACCTCCCCGTCCCTTTCAAATTATTTTGTTATATACAAAATTCATTCTATATAAATTCAAGCCTGTAATAGCAAATAATAATGACTCTTCGTATAACCG
This sequence comes from Gryllus bimaculatus, assembly GCA_017312745.1. NCBI lineage: Eukaryota > Metazoa > Arthropoda > Insecta > Orthoptera > Gryllidae > Gryllus > Gryllus bimaculatus. The sequence continues at coordinate 4,145,382 of BOPP01000015.1, read as the reverse complement.
ATATACCAAACTTCCTCGAAAATACTATTCCTCCAGACAATAACATATCATAATTACCAGACTAGAATTTTCTAACATCCTTTATCGTGGTAATAATTGGCACAGCAAAAATGAATTTGCTTAACTAAAT
>BOPP01000015.1:4105673-4145227 GCA_017312745.1 Gryllus bimaculatus | reverse complement strand
GGGCGCAACGAGTGGACTGACGCATGAGGGCCCTGGGGCCACCGAGTGGCTGGGGCTGAGGTGGCTGAGAGGCGCGAGAGTGGCTGAGGGGCGAGAGGTGGCTGAAAGAGGGACGAGGTGGTAGAGGAAGTTGGCTGAGTAGGGCGCTAAGAGTGGCTGAGAGGGCGAGAGCTGGTCTGAGAGGCGAGACTGTAGAGGGCTGAGAGCGTGCGAGAGCGGCGAGGGAGAGAGGGCTGAGAGGGCGGCGAGGAGTTGGCCTGAGAGGGCGAGATGACTGAGAGGGTCGGAGGGCTGAGAGTAACTCGAGAGCTGAAGGTAGGCTCGGAGAGAGAGCGGAGAGGGCTGATGAGTCAGAGGCTGTAGAGGTGCCGAGAGTGGCTGAGAGGCGCGAGAGTGGCTGAGAGGGCGAGAGTGGCGAAGGGCGAGATGGCTGGATGGGCGAGCGAGGCTTGGGGTGCTGAGAGGGCGAGAGTGCTGGCGGGCTGAGAAGGCGAGAGTGGCCTGAGAGAGCGAGAGGTGGCTTGAGAGCGCGCATAGTGGCCTGAGCGCCGCCGAGTGGCTGGCGCGCGAGTAGCGGGCGGCGGAGTGGTGAGCGCGCGAAGTGGCGGGGGCTGCCGAGTGAGTGAGAGCGCACTTGACTGCCGTGGACGTGAGCGCTACCGCGTGGAGTGTATATATGGCGATTCCAACGACCTCCCCGTCCCTTCAAATTTTTTGTTATATACAAATTTCATTCTATATAATCAAGCTCTGTAATAGCAAATAATAATACTCTTCGTATAACGATATTACCAAACTTCCTCGAAATACTATTCCTCCAGACAATAACATATACATATACCTAGAAAATTTCCTAACATCTTTATCGTATAATTGCACAGCAAAATGAATGCTACTATTACCTTTTATTTCTGCTGGAATACATCAATCTGGAAACTTGTATATTTTACAAATAAATTTTCGAAATTGATGACTTTTTCTTTTAGCCGCATTTGTTTCTTCTTGCTTGTTCCCTGTACACTTTTCCCCCGCTACCAAATTCAAGGTCAGAGCATTGTCTCCGTCTGGAGCATGTCACGCTGGTTGGGAATACCCGCCAAGCCAGGACAAGGTAGATGGTGCATGGATATTGCCATCCCCATATCTCGCCCAATTAAAAAAATTACACTGCACTTGCCCGAGACTATACTCCGATATAAACATTTATGCACTTCGAGCACGAGCTGGCCATTGCGATAATGCTTTCACTCCAATTTTGCGAAATAAAGGAAAGTTAGCAAAGGAACACTCCCAGGCATTGTTTTGGGGATCCGCCCCTGCACTAAAATGTATTTGTGGTGTGCGCAGCAGGGCGGGCTGGTGGCGCACTGGCTGGCGAGGTTTGCCTGGCCGCTGCACATGGACGGCGCGGCGGGGCGAGCCCGTGGCGTGGCAGGCAGCGCTGGCGGGGACGGGCCGCGATGTGCCGCCATTGCTTATGTGTGCGCCTGGACGAACCTGGCGCCCGTCCTGGCGGCTGGCGGCTGCTGGCGGCGGGCCCCGCCCCTCGCCGCCGCCCGTAGGCCGCGGCGTGCAAGTTGGCGCCAGCGCCGCCACGCCCACCAAACGCCGCACTCCACCGCGCCCCGACCGCAGGCGGCAGCCTCACCCGGCGAACACCCGGGACTCTTATTTCTCCGGTGCTTGCCCCGAGGACCCTCCAAGGGTCGAGGACCGTCGCTCTCGGCCAAACGCTTCAGGACCAGACACATCCAGCGTCGAGAGTCTCATCGTACGTGCGCCAGATCAATAGCACAACATGTAGTTCACTCGGTGCAGGTACATCAAAGTATAACAAACTCAGCACAACTCACGAAGCTAGGAACAGGCCCGTGTCGTCGCCACAGCGCACCATGATGCCTACATCACGCCATCTCTGCGCCGTGTGGACGCGGCGTTGACCGATACTAGGGGGTCGAGGACCCGTTTGGCCTCTGCAGCGACGTCACCGAACCTACCTAGGGTCGAGGGGACCGTAGGCCTCTGCCGCGGACCCGCGTTTGACCCAAACGACCACCTAGGGGTCGAGGGCCGTGGGCCTCTCAAGGGCAGTGACCGAGACTCTAGGGATCGAGAGACCTCGTGGCGCCTCTCAGCGGCGTTGAGCCGAGACCCACCTAGGTGTTCGAGGGCCGTGGCCTCTGCAGCGGCGTTGACCCGAGACCACCTAGGGTCGAGGCGCCGGTGGCTTCTGCAGCCGGCGTTGACCGAACGAACCTCAGGGGTCGAGACCGTGGCCTTTCGCCCAGGCGGCGTTGACCGAGACCACTAGGTCGAGGGCCGTGGCCCTTCTGCAGCGGCGTGTGACCGAGACCTCCTAAGGTTCAGAGGACCGCTGGCCTCTGCAGCGGCGTTGACCATACCTAGTGGGAGTCGAGGACCGTGGCTCTGTAGCGGCGTCGATCAGACCACTCCTTAGGGGTCGAGGTACCGGTGCGCCTCTGCAGCGGCGTTGACCGAGACCACCTAGAGGTCGAGGGCCTTGGCCTTGCAGCGGCCCGTTGACCGAGACCTCCTAGGGGTCGAGGACCGCTGGCCTCTCAGCGGCGTGATCGAGACCGACCTAGTCAGACGGGCCGTGGCCTCTGGCAAGCCTCCGGCGCGTGTTGAACCGAGGACCTCCGCTAGGGCGAGGCCGTGGCCTCTCTGCAGCGGCGTTCCGTACGTTGACCGATACCCTAGTGGAGGTCGAGGGACCGTGGGCTTCTGCAGGCGGCTGGTTGACGGAACCTCTAGGCGGTCAAAGACGTCGCCCTCTGCCAGCGGCGTTGACGATACCTAGTGGGAGTCGAGGACCGTGGCCTCTGTAAGCGGATCGCCCTCGCCCCCGGCCTCGGCCCCGCCCTCCAGGCGGAAGCGGTGCGCGAAGGCACGCGTCGCCGCATCCTGCGCGCGGGAATAGAAAGACAAAATAGCTATTAACATACCTAATGTGGCGTCATATCAATCGCCTTGTACAAACGTGACAAAATATTAGCCACGTGCATTTCATGCTCGTGAAGAATGTGGGTGGCCACTTGTGAACCCCATAGACCACTTGGGGCAAACTTGTGAACCCCGTAGACATGTTGAATGTGGAAACGCGTCGGCGGAAACAGCGAGAAGACGCAGTTCCGTCAGCCAGCCCAGAAGGTAATATAAACGGACCCCGGACCTAAACTCCTTCTTCTGATTCTTGGGCGCCTCGGTAGGAAGTCGTGTGGGTTGTGCGAGGCGCGGCATTTCAATGCATAGGCTACTGAGGCAGGGAACTGAAGTCGGTGTGCTACGTCGAGGCGGGAGGTGCGGCATACTCGCTTGTATGCTCACGTAGGTAACTGGTGCATCACACCAAATAAGATATCTAATTATCAGGCCAGCGGTAGTGGTGACCACGAACATTCCTTCTAGTAATGGGTCAATATTGTTTATTTTAATTATTGTATGTATTCAGGTGTTGGAGCATATTTCAAATAAATACTCAATAAATTACAAACCGTTCACGTCTGTGATTTATTGCCCCGGCAAAAAAGCCACAATTGAAATGTTATGAGTGTTATTACTGCTGATACCAAAAGTTAAAAATCGAGGCGGAGCGTAGTGGAGCTGAGGAGCGGAGCCGTTTTTAATTTGGACGAGGCAGTAAAAACACTCATAACATTTCGTGATATGTTCAGCGTTTTATCGGTCACCATAAAATCTCAATTTTTTTGAGACAATTTACGACATTACTGCGATATGAAACACATAAATTCTGTTGTTGCGGCACGATAATCCATATTGTTGGATATTGCTGGCCATGTATCTATTTTAACAACACACTTGTATATCGTGACTCGAATAATATGGACGCTGAAAATTCGTCTGTACCTCAAGAAATGTTGGATGCAGCTGCGGAAATATAACATTGTAGTTAATAATGAACACAAATTTGATGATCTTGTTACAAAATTTGATGTTTATGTAATAAGACTCTTATCAATTACAATTATAAGAAGAAAGTTAGTGATAAAATGTTTGATAAACTAGAAGTGTTGAAGAGAAACGTGTTCAAATGTAAGCCACAACCACGTTTCGAGAAATAAATTGCGAAACTGGATCACTATTGGTTGTATTTTGTATTTTCAAAAGTATTTTAAAATACTATTTTGTATTTGGTGTTAGTACTTTCGACGAAGTATTTTGTATCTAAAATACTCTTTCGAAGTATTTTGCCCAACTTTGCGACAGGATGTGGAAGATCTATCTAGTTTTTAAAACTGGCGCTAAAAATCGCCTACTTTCTGGGCGATTTCCACAGCCATTGCCCAAAAATATGGCAGTAGTAAACCTTGCCATACGCCTACATTATAGAAACTGTCCTAAACTTCGTTCAGATAAGCATTAAAAGTAACAGAAGGTGTTTTGTTTTTGTTGTTGCAGGCTTCGGAAGTTATACGTCTTTTAAAAGCCAGATTTTTACTTAAACTATCTGCTGTATTTTCGTTATTTTGTTGTTGTTTTTCCAAAAATGTTTAAATACGTATTTCATAGACTACCGAGACCAATGGGCAAGAGAAGTGTTTCATCCGCAACAATAACCTCACAAGCATTCAACCACAGGGAGAATGTATGCAAGATAATTGAGAACATGTTTATCTTGAAGACCTCGAGTTGATGTATTGCGATCTAGGCATTGATGGCGTCTGTCCTTGGATCAGGTACAAGCCATAGATATATTAGAAAGAAACGGGTTTACGTAACCCCTCAAGAGTTGCTTATCGCTTATCATTTGCCAGAAATGATGTTTGATATTTTGGTGTAATCGTTGCGATCGTAATGTACTCGTTGAGAAGGCCGGCAGACATTTTCGCAATAAGTATCATTCTTCTTCGTCGCTTTCCTTCCTAAGAACACAAATTAAACGGAACAGCCTTGGTGTAGCGAAGGCCACCTTTCCCAAAAGCAACAGTTGCGACGGCTGCTTTAGTAAATCTTGTCCTTTTAATTAAAAATCATATGTCAGAAAATCTATTTTTAAACTCAAATTACTATCAAGAAACGAACATATTGTATTCCTCTTTTAATGATCAATCCATTGCTGGCGTGAAAAATATATAGTTCCATTAAGAAAACGAAGATGATTAAATTTCTCGAAAACTAAAAATATTACAAACATCTCTACGGTACATTACTTGCTCAATGATTCCGCATTGTTGAGCGAAAATTGCACTTCGGTATCATACACTGTTTGGAAGTTATGGGGGGCGCATAGTTGGTGGGACACTTTATCTATGGCGCAGGCCTAATTTTCGTTGAACACTCTAAATTTTGCTTCCGTGGTGGGAGCAGATACCTTGTGGTAATCCATAATGTGAGATAGGAAATACTCGTCTACAACAATCACAGTTATAATACTTATTTATTTGTTATAAATTTTCCTAAAGTTAACTTTGGGAATGTTATAATAAATAAATCTTATTACTGTGTTTGCTGTGGATGATTATTTTCTTGCTCACACTAAGTTGCTGCGTTAATTACTGCAAAGAGGATGTTGTGTTAGCTCCATTAACGTAAATTGAATTGAATTGATGCCTTATTTTATGTGGCGAGACACGGGCCATCAGGCCCGCTCTTCTGTCTGACACACAAATTTCGCTACGCTCCTTTCAGCAACTAGTGGAGAAAGGAGATATTTCTTGGGCAACGAAACAGGAGATTTGAATTTAGCTCAGAGGCTTCATTTGGGCTTGAGGATCCGTTACATGCCGTAAATCTACTAACATGGGACAGCCGGTTTTACTTCCCCTGCGAAGAAGGCGTGCGAACGATTTTGCCGCCCTTAAAATCCACGACTTCCATAGGGTTTGACAGTCCGAAGTTGGGCATAACAGGCCGATACGCTAACTGTGCGTGAGCGGCGGCCTTCGCTTAGCCCCATTCGTTTAACAGCACAAACTTCAGGAGGTGCCCGCTGCCTTACCGTCATGTCGAAGAACTCGTCGAGCGGGAAGTGGCTGGAGTAGCCCCAGTAGACGCCCGCGGCCACCAGCTGCTCCAGCGTGTCCAGGCGACGCAGGCGCGGCGAGGTGAGGTGCGCCGCGAGCGAGCTGCAGTAGGCCGTCACCGCGAGCACGCCGAACAGCGACCAGCACAGCAGCAGGCGGCGCTCGGCCGGCCGCTGGCGCCGGCCGTCGGACGCGGGCGCCGACGTCTGCAGGAGCATCCCCAGCACGTGCAGCACGGCGCGGCCCCCGTCGGCCCCTGCGCAGTGGCGATCCACGGCCCCTCACCAGCGCCGCCTTGAAATGTCTCTTGGCTTTTATTTGAAGGCGTGTTGAAAGGTAACTGTGGATTTTCAAGGAGCGGAAACTAACCGTTTGTTTTTTAAATACTTCTTTGTTTAAACGCTTCTTTGTTTACACGCTTCTTTGTTTTAACCTTTTTGTTTAAACTCTTCTTAGTTCAAAAACTTGGTGGGGAAGTGGGTGGGGGAAGTGGGTGGGGGACAGTGGGTGGGACAGTGGGTGGGGACAGTGCAGTGGGGAAGTGGGTCGGGAAAGTGGATGGGGAATGGTGGGGAAAGTGGGTGGGAAGAGTGGGAAAGTGGGTGAGGGAGCGGTGGGTGGAAGGCCACTGGGCTCCGAGCGAGGCGCAGCGCAGGCGGCCGGCGGGCAGCGAGGGCGGCGCGAGGGCGCCCACGCGGCCGCTGCAGCGGCCGCAGCAGGCTGTCGGGCGGGCGGCGCGCGCGGGCCGGCGCCAGGAAGGTGGAGCACGCCAGCCCCCAGGGCGCGGGCACCGCCAGGTGGCGCACGTGACTACCCATCACGAACATCCCGAACAGCGCCACGTCCGCCTGCCGCACGACACCACCGCCAAGTGGCTTATTCGTCTGTACGTAAGGGCACGTACGCGCTGTGTCATTTTATTATAGCTGAAACGTGATATCCCAACTTGCTGGGTTTCGCTCTCCAGATATCTTTCTCAGCAAAGCACCTCCTGCCGGTACAAGCTCAAAGCGTCGGACTCGCCTCCGAGAATATGTGGTAGTGTAGGTAATGTAGTGTAAATGCATGTGTGATTCACGTATGTTGTGTGTCTGTATGGAGGGAGATTGGGACAAAGATGTTGAAGGAAATATGAAGCGCAACCCGTTTGTTAGGGTACTGCTCCGGCATTCGCCAGTTATTCATCGGAGAAAACACACAAAACTACCGATTATAGCAGTTAGCAGCTAGAACTATCCTCCAGACAGCGACTGGATTTGACTAGTTTGACTGTTTGGCTAGTGTCGAAACCTGCCATCATCCGGAGGCAAACAGAACGGGAACGGCTACGCAAAGTGTGTGCTCTTCACAGTAAATGCCAATGTAAAGAGGAATAGCGCCATGAACCTGCAGCGCCAGAAACGAGAACTTCAAGAAACATTTGCCGAAACCAAAGCTCTTCTACCTACTCAGTTCACCATTTAGTTTATTATCTGTCGGCTGCGTTTGCAGGTGCTGGTGTGAATAATAAAAATTTGAACGAAAGAGTATTAAATAGAAAAAACAATGTAATAAGAATAAAAAATGCGAAAACCACAACGAGCTTACGGAAAATACAACTAACTAAAATTTTATCAAAAAAAGAAACATCTCTAATTTACATTAACGAAATATATAAAAATCATTTCTTTGGGAGAATTTTAATTCTAAGTATTAATATGAATAGAATAATTAAAATATAATACCTACGAAGAACTAAAACAACTCTACGTCGACTAACAAAACCCGTCTCGAACTCTACCCTCGCAAATCCATGCTCTAACCTCAATATCGCACTCCGCTCTCAACACCGCTCCAGACCTATGTCGCGCGCAGGTCCCACACTCGTCGCCGCCATTTGCTGCAGTTTCGTTAGTCGAGAGGCATCCCGTTCCCGGGCGGAGATAAATGTTGACAATTCTTCCCGTTTCCGTCAACACACGGAGTTGGCGGAACAAAACCACTCGATTTTCTCAGAAGAAAAGTAGCAGGAAATCTGCTACAACCGCCGCAAACACAAATACACTAAACGTTTTGCACCACCAAAATAAATTACACTGGCACACAAAACCTGACATAGGCGACTAAGGCAACTTATTTTGGGGTCACATTTGATAAAAGGATGTGCTGGCATTTACATGACAGGCGAATTTGAACATAATTACTGCAAAGAGTTCGACTCCTACACTCCCCTTGGAACTTCGCTTGGAACTCTATAAAACGTGTTGCCGATTACGCTGCGGAAATATGGTGGACCACAGCACAGAAGTACAATGATATACTTGAGCTAGTACAGAATAATATTCTACGGCTCATAGCACGCCCTCTGTTTCGGAAACGATTGAAAGTACTGAGGAAGGAACTTGAAATCGAGTCCTTTCTTCAATGCTTGAGACGGCTTTTGTTTAACGAAGCCTATCAAGCCTTTCAAATCAACGAAGCTCCGGCAATGCTAAAAATTAGCTCGACACGTCCTCACTGTAGGACAAAGAAGTCAAGCATTCCCCTCTGATATTCTGAGGGCCTAGTGTACCACAAAAGCCGAATTGGTTATTGACTAAGGTCCGACGCGAACCCACAGCAGCCACCTACACATAGCAGTAAAACGCGAAATGCGTGTGAACTGCAACACAACTATGATCAAACAAACTATCGGCTAAGTCGAAAAAAATGTTCCGTCAAGCTTCGTGTTCACGCTGTGTTGTGAACGCCTGCCTGAGACGTCCTTCTTTCAACTGTATGTTCCCGGTCGCGGCCTGGAGGGTCCTTTCTGACCTTCTGGACGGAGTCGCTGCAGCGGTACCAGTTGATGCCCTGAACTAACACAGCTGGTTTTAGATTCGAGATACCGATGGCACAGCTATATTTGCGTTGCTTTTATAGCGTTTACTTATAGTCGAACCATGATGACAAGACATGGGTGAGTTGCTCAGGAGCACCGATTTCTGTTCGTTCTGCGCGCTGGCACAAAGTAACAATTTTCAACGTTGACTCACCAAAAATAACACACTGAAATTGTAATTGAATTGAAAGTTGCAATATTTAAAAAATGCTTCATATATGTTTCAATGACTTGTAAGAAGTTGACAATTTTGGTATCAGATACATTTAAAATTCCTGTTAGTATTGTGACGCTCATTGGCTGAAGCCGGAAAAGCTGTGCAATAGCTCACCCATGTCTTTTCATCATTAGTCGAACGTAAGAAGCGCATGTTTTGGAGACGGCTTCCCTCGTGGCATCGTACCGTGAGAAGTAGCTCAGGGCATCAACTGATGTCTCTGCATTGCCTCTGACTGGGAGGTCCTAGATGGCGAGTCCCGACGGTGGCAGTTTTTTCGACACTAGCTGGATAGCTGGGTCCAATTGATTCGCTGTGTGGAAAATAATTCTAGCGGCCGGCTGCTCTGACCGGTGGTTTACCTTGGATTCTCCGAAAAACACTAGGCGAACGCTGGAGCAAAACTCTAACAAAAGGGATACAGACCGTACGTGATCTTTCCTTCCCCTTCCTTGTCCTATCCACTCCCCTTACACCCACTTACACTAACATACTGTAACGTCGTGTGTAGGGATCTACACCACAAGGAAACAGACACGAGTGAGTATATACAAGTTTTATTTACACACTGTACATATTTACATCCCTCACTCTAAGGCGGTTTGCCAGAGCTACCACTGCAGCCCTCCTCTCCCTACGTGCGCCTTGCGGCGACGCCTACGACCAGCCTGCAAGGCCGCGTCGCAGATAGACACCTGGTGTGCCCCGGCAGATTGACGATCTGCCCGAATGTGTTTGAAGAACACATCACCCTGTCCGAACTCGTCGAACACCCACGTGCCCTCGGCACTCCGCACCAGCCTGGGCGGACAAAGTTTTTGTGGTCTAGCCACGAGGAAACCAAAATCGTTACCCACCCGCGCCGTCTCGCCCCGGCGTCTTTATAGGTCCAGGTCACCTGACCTCCTACGTCACTACTCCCCACCCCCGCGCGGTGGAAAGCCTTTCCCTGGCGCTGCCTGGCCCGCGGACCATTTCCTGTCGGGAAAGTCCCGTCTTTGTTTGGGCGTCTATCTTTAGATCCCCCAGCCCTCTACCTTGCACTCGGCTGCTGCCAAGCCGTGACGCTACAATACACTACACTTCCATATGCCCGGAGAGCGGTTGAGAGCTTATAGCTTGTCCCGGTTGGGGTGGTACCCGTTGGTGGGAGATACCTGGTCGGGGAAGTTCAGCCACATGGCGGTATGACGGTTCACCGCCCAGCGGGGAACGATCACCGCCCTCTCTTGAGGAAACAAGAAACACTAGAAGTGCGTAAGTACGGCAATAACACCCTGAGCCGTTTACGCGCTCGGAATGACTGAATGTATGAATGAATGTATGAATGAATGTATGAATGAATGTATGAATGAATGTATGAATGAATGTATGTATGTATGAATGTATGTATGAATGTATGTATGAATGTATGTATGAATGTATGTATGTATGAATGAATGAATGAATGAATGAATGAATGAGCTCTGGCGCCGTGCGCGGCGCGGCGCGTGGCTCACCTGGCCGGAGACGAGGGCGCCGCGCGTGCCGCCCTGGAAGGTGCCGGCGGAGGCGTTCCACTCGCCGAACTTGTTGGCGCCCGGCGGCTCCTCCAGGCGCAGCCGGAAGCGCATCGCCCGCGCCGCCGCCCGCAGCACGCGCAGCTCCACGCCGTCGCCTTGCTCTGCGCACGCGCGCAACGTTCGTCCGTTATTTCATGTCTCCGGGCGCGTCAACGGTTAAGGGTATTATCCAGTACGTGTAGTGCATGCTTTTTACCGCGGGAGATGTCAGTGTTCGCCCCCCGCTGAATGGTGAGAAGAGGCGTCGGTCTACACATCAGATGCAGGGGTTTCCCGTTCCAGGTATCTCTAACTATCGGTGTACCGCCCCAGTCGGAACAAGCTCTAACGTCCCGATCGATCTCCCGTCATGTGTAGTAGTTCAGTGCATGTAAGTGTAAGTATGAGTAAGTAAGGGCCGAGTTTACGATAAGTTGGTTGATTATCAGTGATTACGGGCGCGTCAAATAACGAACTCATCAGTCCCGTAAGTGCAGTGCAAGTTTCTTCTTCGGGATGTGGCGGTGATATTTCCCCACTGTATGGCGAGATCCGGCGCCGACCTACCGTCGCCTACCGGGGTTTCCTCAACCATCTCCCACCTGCGGGGCAGCACTCCAGTTGGGAAAGGTCCAGGATGGGACAAGAAAGAGCAAGGAAAGATCGCGCGCGGTCCGTAGCCCATTTGTTAGGGTACTGATCCCGCATTCACATGGAGGAGAAGCCTGAAAAACTACTGATCAGAGCAGTCGACTGCTAGAATTTATCCTCAGAATCTGCCTAGCTCTCTAGCTAAGTTCGAAAATTTGGAAACCGTCAGAACTTGAACCCTAGGGTCAGAGGCACTGCACTGCAGTTGATGCCCTGAGTCACCTCACTCCGTTTCATAAGCTTGAAATCGCACAATGAGATAACCAATTGTTGCCATTACTGGCGTCCCCCTTTTGATTTTCAACGGCGTTAACTTTGAGTGAAGACTCATGAGCTGAGCGAGATTGGTCACTAAGCAATGCGGACTAATACGTTAAGTGCAATTTTTTGTACAATTATGTATACGTTTGATATTTCGCAATAACTCTGTGAAAATTTTGTAATTGCACTCATATAATATTATAATAATTATTACATATCTTTATTAATCAGCGCATATTATTTTTGTGAGATGTCAGATCAAATTGTGAACACCAAGAATCAATGGTGCATCTATAATCGCGAGTATCTGTAGTCTTTTCTAATTGCAACTTGTTCCTCAGATTTTTATTAAGTAGTAATACTTATCCTTTTCTAATTTTACAATAAATACGAGATACCTTTAAATAGTTATTTATAAAATTTGTCTTCTCATCACTTTCTCAAACCCGCACGACGCTTGCAAATAGAACAAAAAACAAAATCGGTTCAACTTTTAGTCAACAATCTTTGTAGAGGTTGTAATGAAAAATATTGTATGAAATATTTTATGGCGCCAAGACAATTTATAATTATGAAATAACCAGGTCATTAAAATTCTACATTTGGAAACATTATTGATTGAAAATATTTTGAATATAATAATAAATGTAAGGAGCTTAGGCAATGGCCCTATCTGCATACTTGTAGATACTTTAGGGCCGGTTTCACCAACAGCCGAGTAAAGTTGAGAGTAGTTACCCGAGAGTAACTATTTACTCCAAGATAGTAACTTCTCGAGATGAATCTGAGCGTTTCACCAGGGTTATTTTATCTGGGGTACATTATCTCCCGATTTACTCGCAAATCGCTGACACCAAATATTGAGAGCGATTCAAGAGGCTGTGAGCGAGAATGACGCTGGGACCACTGCGACCAACCGTAAACCTTTCATTAAGTCCTTTATGTCATCATTCATTTCCAGTTTCGGAGCTTCTTGGCGTTATGATCTGGTGTGTGGTGTTTATGATGGTTTGAGTTAGCCAATAGTTTATTGCCTAGTTTTCTGCATCTTTATTCTTTAAATATTTCATTCTTATTGGGGACGAGTTACTAGCTTTTTAGCAATTGCAGAAAACCCTAGCAGCCTTTTGCAGTTCCTGTTTACCCGATGGCAAATGAATTTTCTATAACTAGAACGGAAATGTTTTAGTTTTCAAATTGTTGCTGATCTCGTGTTTTTATAATTTTATTATTATATGTTGTTTTATTTTAACTTCTATTTCATTTCACATTTGTATGTTAAATGTTGAAAGGATTCTTGGAGCTTCAAAGGAAACGTGCGCAAATGATCTCCCCCATGTCACATACCAGTTTTTCTGAATAAAGAAATGAATATTTCTTAGTATGTGTTCCTGTAGTTAATTATGTTTCCTTTTGTTGTCGGTTTTCGGTACGTACTACCTTTACTTTCGTTCCACATGGGACAAAAAATAACTTTAGAAGTTCTCTCCAGTATTAACATGATCTGATGAAGTATAAACAGCTGATTTGGTCAAACCATCACCTCATGACAAAATTCGATTCGCATAATTAAAACCAACCCATTCTCTCTCTCGCGCCTTTGTCTTCGCACTAGTGGATATTTCCGAATCATTGTTGGATCGTCTTCAAATACCAATATTCGTAATCGTCGAACCGTAACACACTTCGGAGTTACATGCACGTTGAAACTGAAATTTACTTCCGTACTTTCCGACGGTTGGTTTGCGGTATATAAAGTTACTCTCGAATTTACCTCTCTGTAAGCGAGTTCACACTCGAGTAGTGTTGTGAACGCTCCAGGAAGTTACTCTCGAGTAAACATGATTTACTCCAGAGTAAACTCTTACTCTTTGTTTGGTGAAACCGGCCCTTAGTACTTTACTAGTAGATTCTCGCGAGTACAGTTTCTAATTATTAACGAAGCACGATGAAGTCTCTTTAGCAGCTGATCAGAGTGCAGAAGGGGAGCCAGGGAAGGCGTGACACTCACTCATGTAGACGTGAGGCGGTAAATCGAACGTGCTGACGACGAGCTCGCGGCGGCCGAGATCGGGCCATCGCCTCCAGTCCTCGAGCAGGGCCTCGGAGGTTGGGTAGCGCTTCCACGGCCTGCTGCTGCCTTTGAACGCGGCCTCGGCCCCCCACAGCTGCACTTCCTCGCGCGCCGCCCGCACCAGCGCCGCCCTCTGCGGGGGCGGGGCCGGGGGCGGGGTCTGGTCCCCACCCCCCAGCGCCAGGAGCAACAGCGGGCCTTCCGCGCCCTGAAAATTCAGACAATTGTCTTTGTGTTTGTATTTTGCCATTGTATGTCCCGTAAAGGGCAAATGGCCTCGGCGCCGTTAGAAGCCGGGACTCTCAGACAGTCACCCAACCAGGAACACGCGATGTCTCGAATTCGCTTAACGTTCGTGACTCGCGTTGTTAACGAATTCGGCCAGAGACGCCGGTTCGCGGTCGTGGTTTTTCAGTAGAACCATCCCAGCATTCTCCTGTTTGCCCCCCCCCCCCAAATCACGAAAACACCGGTCATAATGGCTAGCACCGGGATTCAACCCGGGCCTTCCGAATGCGAAGTCAGCGCGTTACGCCCTAGGCAACTTCGCTCGATGGACCATAATTTAATTCTTCCAAATCCCGCGTTTCTGGGTTCAAACTCCGCTGGGGTCGGAGTTTTTTTAGTGATTAGTTTATTAGTGATTCCGACCGCGTCAACTGATATGGTCATTAGTCCCGTACGTGCAGTGCATGTTTTAGGGTGATTCGAGGTGGCGGTGATCTTCTGCGAGTGAATGGCGAGACCCAGCGCTGACTTAAGTCTTGCGGTGATTTTCACCAACCAGCAATTCGTTAAACACGAGTCGAAAAAAAACCAACAAAAAATGAGTCCTTGAAACGCAAATATTCTTTTTCACTGCAAAGTATTTAGTAAACATTATGATCTGTTTAGTGACCCTTACTATTCGTGCATTAGTGTGTTTAACTAAATAACAGTTTTCTTAACGTGACAAAGCCCAGTACTCTTCCAAAATATACTGTACCGTATTGTTCAATCTAATACATCTTACGAGTTCTAGTACATCAATCTAATTAATTGTAACCGGGAAAGGTGGCTAAGGGCATCAACTGATGCCACTGCAGTGCCTCTGATCGGGAGGTCCTAGGTTCGAGTCTCAACAGTGGCAAGGTTTACGACACTAGCTTGTCAGCTAGGTCGAAATTCAGTCACTGAGGGAGAATTCTAGCGGTAGTTTCTCTGATCAACACCAGGCGAATGCCAGGTGGTAGTACCCTAACAACCGGGTCACTGACCGCGTGGGATCTTTCCTTCCTCTTCCTTATCCTACCCTCACCCCTTATTTACACACACACTAACATGCACACATGCCGGGAGTCCGGAGCTTAGAGCTTGCTTAGAGTGCCAAGATGCCCGATTGGGGAAAACCTCGCTAGCAGACGAGTAGGTCGGAGGCGGATTTCACCATCCGCCTCATCAGAGAGGGAAGATCAGCGCCACCTCAGGAGGAAAACACATGCACCACACTTACTGGACCAATAACACAACAACAGTGGTCTTGCCCAGAATCACTAACAATCAATCATCAATTAATCAGGGTTAATTGTATGAAGTAAGCCAACCCGGTGGCCGAGATCGCTAAGGCAGTAGTGCCGTAGCGATCTTGTACCGAAAGATCGCGGGTTCGAGTCCCGCCTCGGGCATGGTTGTATTGTGTTCGTCCTTTCACCCCCTATCATCATCATCATCATATCAGGGAAGGCAACGGGAAACCACCCTGAATAATTTATCCCAAGAAAACCCGTTATGGGTCACCTAACTTCCGTATATGGAAGATAGGACCAAAGAAGAAGTAAGCATCCTACTTGAGGCACTTCGCCCGCCAGGGCGGCGGCTGCGGCGTCCGTCCGCGCCACCAGGCACGGCGGCCCGGGGCAAGCGGCGGCGTGGGCGGGGCCGCCGAGCTCCAGCAACAGGGGCACGTCCGCCGCCAGAACGCGCAGAAGCGTCTGCGCGGCGGGAGAGCCGTCGCTGCGCACGCGCAGGCACTGCGGCGCCCCCGTCAGCGCCCGCGCGGTCGCCAGCGCCGTCTGCGCCAACAGCGCTGCCGTCGGCGCAGCCCCCTCATTCGCGTCGTCTTCCACGCGCAGCAGCTGGCGGAGGCCGGAGCAGGAGACGCAGCCTGCCCAAATGCAGGGGAGCACGAGCCGAGCGATGGAGTACATCCCGTCAGATGTTGCAGGTTTAGTGTTTATGGCTCTTTAGGTTCCGTGTGGGTCGTGGCCACTACCAGGCCTGCTCAGCTGGGCGTTCTAAATGAATGCGGACGATCGCGACGGCCCCTGCCGACCCAACTGTCTGAGAGGGGCCGGTGGGGGTGGTTGTGGCGGGGAGGAAAAATATATGCAGACATTTAGAACGTTTTTGTTCATACCTCCTGTTTTGCGGTCACGATGACAAGTTCCCAAAGAGAGAGAGAGAGAGGGAGAAAAAAGAAAGAAATAGAGAGGGATAGAGAGAGAAAGAGAGAGAAAGAAAGAGAAAGAAAAAGAGAGAGATAGAAAGAGAGACGGAGAGAGAGAAACAGAGAGAAAGAGAGAGGGAGAATGAAAGAGAGAAAGAGAGGGAGAAAGAAAGAAAGAGAGAGGGAGATACAAAAAAAAGAGAGAGAGAGAGAAACCTGTGAATTAGACTCAATCAACTCGTTGGTATTTTAAACTGTCATTTATTAAATTATACAAACTGTTAATGTCGATTTATGCGTTAAAAAGGTACAAAATTCATTTTGTAATAGTTGTTTATATTACAATGAAGATTCAAGCCAGGTAAGACAGTAAAATAGCGAAATAAATTAAAATGTTTGAACAATAATTTTGATCAAAAATAAATTTCTCAATTGGTTCCGACTCACTACCTCATGAAACTAGTGGGACTATAAAAAGAGTACATATTCTAGCATTATTTGTAACGGCTATGTAATATTATAAACCTACATGAGCCTGGAAAAGTGTTTCAAACCAGTGAATATTTTTTTTCTCCGTGTTTGGACTCAAACTCAGGTTCGTATAGATCAAGATTTATCCTCTTTTACGATACTAGGGCCTCAGAATTGGCAATCAGAGATTGTCTATGGAAAATCGCCGATTTTTCCCATAGCATTACAATACGTTATCTTTACTACATAAGTACTTAGTAAGATATGAAAGTAAAAATTTTTATTCTGTATTTTTAATAATTTTTTGTTTCTTACCTTTTAAAAAATAAAAACTGTTCATTTGGCAAATTTAATCTTAAATTCAAATAATATACTATTGCAAATGTCTTCAAACAAAAGTTTTCAAAATTTCAAAACTACCTATTGAGTTTTTTCTGTTCTGTTTGGGGCCAGCCTGCAAGTATTCAATTGTACATTACAAATATTATTAGTTTTTTGTCGATATCCAAAGCCAAACGACTTGCAAAACGTTCAATACAAGAATCCAATCACTACACCTACGATATTGCTTTCACATTCAGTCAGCGCGCCCTGTTGCACATTTGCGCATACTGCACCATTCGACGAGGTTCCGTCGCTATCTTCCCTTCCCAAGCCCCTTTCTGTCGAGCGGAATGACGTTCATCCACTTCCCGACGCCACCCAGTTTACGTCAGCATTTTTGGGCTCAGTCTGCCCGAGCGGCTCCGGCCAGCCCCCAAGCGCGAAAGTTGAGCAGGCTGAACAGTCACGTGACCCTTTTCTACAGCTCCAAATTAAAGTTATTCGTCACAAAATGTCAACGCATGCTACGGAATATAAATGTGACTAAAATATTATTTTTTCCGTGAAAACATGCGCGTTTGAAGGAAGTTAAGGCTTTCGTGATCGCTTACCGTAACATAAATGTAACACTTACCTTCGATGAAAACATCGGTATTTCGGTGAAACTTTTATACATTGATGTATACCTCCTGTAAAGTAATTTGTTACTAATGGATACAGATGGAGTCGTTTCGGGCAGAATTAAGTCGGAATATAGATTTCGTGACTGTAATACACACCGTTCTTACCATTTCTTTTAATACTTATCCGCTAAAAAGATAATTTTTTTGTGATATAGTGCCTTTTCTTTTTCCTCTGAAACACGTGCCTCTTTTTTGCGTCTAATGATTATGAAAAGAGCATTTCCAGGTTTCTGGTTAATGCAACGCTTTCTGTTACCGCGTATCAACTACCCATTTCCCCATTCCATGCCTCATCGCATGCGTAATGTCTAGCGCTTACGCCTTGCGCTCCTGGGGTCCGGGTTCGATACCTGCCAATACACGTGGAATCTCTGGTGGATAAAGCGAGCTCTCGGCAAGTTTTATCGGCCGTTTTTTCAGCCCCTTAGTCCCCCTAGATCCATAATTATGCACCCAAATTTCCTCCGAAGTTGAACTGTTCCTTCAACCCAATACAATAAATAATTTCAATTTTAATATGAATTTTATTTGTAATTTAGTTACAGGATTATCCTACTACAAATTGTTATGTGTACTCACAGCTCAATCATAAACAAGTTTCGTTACAAATCACTTCCGTTAGAGTAGGTTGTAAAGTAATCAATTGGTTTCATGCAGGGTCATTCAGTACTTGTTGCTAATACGCCGGGACCTTATACCATATGTAAAATACAGACTGAATTTGCCAAAATTGGATATTATTAGTCTTTAATTTCGTAAATAATTAACGTTATACTTTGGACTATGCGCTTGTGCTCGTGTAACATGGGCTACGGCAAGTGAGCGACAGGCTTCACCTTGCGTTAAGCTGGCTTTACACTTGCAAGAAAATGGGAGCAATATTATTTCGCAAGAAAAGTTGCCAATGTAAACATTCCGGCAATAAATATTTCTGATGTTGGCAATATTTCTTGCTAGATATTCCGGTCGTAATGTAAACCCGAGTGTTTCCACCCTCGGAAAGATATTGCCGGTTGTTGCTGGGACTAGAATTGGATTGAAGTATGAGCAAGATATTGCTGGAAGAAGCCAATGACCGCGGTCACTTGCGCAGGAAATACGTACGGGAGTACGTATTACGTAAAATTTCCATTTTAATATACATTTTTTCGTAAAATGAGCGTGTGAAAAAGGTTTACGACAATAAAAGTAGTAATAAATATTCCCACTATGGTTGATTATCAAATGTTCAAATTTTGATTCAGCCATAGATGACCCTGATTATTGATTTTTTACGATAAAAATTATTAAGATATAAATCTAATTTAAATAAATTTTAAGATTACTCTATAGTACATCAGGTGTAGAAAATTGATATTTTAAAACTTTTTACCGAATTAATAATTGCACGTTTTATCAAAAGAAAATTACTTAGCTCCCACAGGAATCGAAGTCCACGAAATCATTTTGTTTAATGAAAAGTATTCAGACACTTCTACCTAATTCGCATAAGCCCCCTTTTCCTTCCTTCTTAAAATTCAGTCACACGTCCTAACAAATCGTCGGCGTTACTTCATCTCCTCATTTAGCACAATAAGTGCGACCGTAAGTATCTTCTGCCTTCCACTAGTTATGTCGGGAAGTGAGTGAGGTATAACCTCACTTAATTTCATGCGCCATTTTCCTCGCGCCGTCACAAAACACAGCAACAAATAGTCCTAATGTAAACCGATCGGCAATATCTTGCTGGAAAGATTTTGCTCAGATCTTTCTGGCAATATATTGCCCCTCCTTGCTCTTGCTAATGTAAAGATGACCGCAAGAAGCGGAAACAAATTGAGAAAAGATATTGCGGAAACGTATTGCTAATGTAAGGCCAGCATTAGGGCTCGCAACTTCTCTGGATAACTCAACCGCTAATACAATCCGAGGAGCCCGGAAGCGAGCACAAGGCAAATAGCGCGCGAGGTCACAGTCCCTCATCTGGCGAACACATCATGAGTTTATGAGAGATTATGAGTTTTCCATTTCCAGCGGGTGCATCATTTGCGCAGTGATGTGATCTTTACCTATCTGCGATTGACAGATACCAACGCTACATTCAAATAGCGCGGGCAGTGCCCTCTGCAAGAGGTTGGAAACCCATATATATATAATGTGAGATATTTGAATTGTAGAGTCCGTGCCGACCGACGCGGAAGGGAGCAAGGTGTGGGAAACGCGAGAGAGGAAGGTCGCAAAAAGTGTGCTATTCGGGAGTGGTGGTAAGCGTGGCGAGAACGACGAAGGGACTGAAGCTGCTGCGTCTAGGTTTACGGGCGTCCATTTTCTTACACTACATTACCGTGTAAGAACCCGGACCCTATTTTCGGCCCCTCCAGCCCGCTGACTGTCGCAAGCTTCGCGCCGTTGGGTGAGGCAAGGCCCCGAGAACAGGTTGGTAACAATCGTCTTTCATATATTTTTCTCCGTATCTTTCGCCACGAACTTGCCATGACTGCGTGAAGCATAAAGTTCGCTAAGACGTAGGAGGCTCCTGACAGTATTTCCGTAGTTTCCCTAACCATGCCTTTAATGCGTCCAGTGGTTGCGTGTCATGACATCCTCCAGTGTAAATAGCGGTCATTAGACCTTGTGTAAGTAAAAAGTAAAGGCAGAGAGCAACAAGTGAATGTTGTAATGAGTGCTCAGAATGTGCATGTAACATTAGCTGTACAAATTGTGCTTGATTATCCCTTTTTTATTGTAGTCATTTTATTGTAGTCATACTCGTACAGTATTAAAAACTGTTTAATTGTATTTCAATTTGTTGATTTGTCAATTTTTATTTCTTCAAGAGAGAAGAGAAACTTTGTTATATTGGTTTTGTTATTGTACAAAAGGGAAATTTTTGTTTCGGTTTGTTTAAGAATATATATTTGTATTTGGGTTTGGAAATTTTCTTGATACATAATTCCTTTTCTAAAACGAAAACGAAAGATTCACGGACCTGCAAAAAAAAGAATTAAAAAATTTAAGAGAGAATTAAAATATTTTGGTTTATGTTGATTATGAACAGATCACAGTTGTGAACTTCCAACATTTACAAGTAAAGTAAAATAAAGTTAGAAAACGATTTCAGTAGATACTTACAATGTCGTTTCAAATGTTTTTCGTATTTTTTCCTGTTCGGCATAATATGCCTTTCAGGGTTTTTAATTTACAATTTAATTTATACACATAATTTTTGGCCTTTCGGCTAACAGTATTTGAGGGGGGTCACACGGCTACCTCGTAAACAAAGTCTGCAGAGCAGTTATTCAAAAGAAGTTCATTTAAGTTTGGTTGTTGTTTTTCGCGCAGCGGATTGATTAATGGGAGGGGATGGAAATTAAGGAGGTTTAAGAGAGTCTTTGGGATATCTGGAGATAATGTGGGTTGGGATGGAAGCATTTTTGCCTAGATCAAATTTTTGTGCACTTGTACACGTCGGAAGAAGGGTGAAAAATCTGTTACTCATCTGTGGAATATATTCGTTAATAGAAGGAATGTTTAGATCTCTGTGAATTTGCTTATTTGGAATAAACCAAGGGGCTTTTGCGGCTTTTCTTAGGTACTTGTTTGGAAGGATTTGTGTTTGCTATATTGTTCCAAATTTGACAGGCGTATGTTAATGAGGGACGTATTATCGTTTTAAAGGTTGAGCGAATTTTTGACCGAAAAACTCGTTTATTCCCGGACCCTGGTAACGAAAAAGTTGATAAATCCTATAAATTTCCTCTAACCCGTATATAGATTTCCTCTAACACATAGTGTAGTCAGAATCCATATATTGTGGGTGATACGGACAAATCGATTAATGGCAAAGCGTCCGTCCGTCCATTGTTAACGCTAAAGTCTAAATCGTTCAGTCGATTTTCTCCAACTTTGATATTCCCCGATTGAACTGCACGAACTCAAGGTTTGGGAGTTTCAACTGGATATTTTGAATTTTTGAGGGTACTTTACGTGGATCCTCAAAAAAATTTTCAAAATTTCCTCAAAAGTGGCACTATTTTTATTAACCTGTGTCCTCGGATAGCATAAAGGACGCTTAGAGAACGGTGCAGGCCTCATGCTTGTCAATTCCTGATTTTTCGAAAATTCACCACTTCAATTTTTGGGAGCTTCTTCTTACAACTGTAATATTGAAGATAGAGCTTTTTTCCTTAATTACATCTGTTCTTGAAAGAGAGATATGGAATTTATGTCATGTTGAATTTTAGGAAAATAGGAGTAGTTTTCACGTAAATTTGCACCAAATATAGGCAATTTTAATTTTATCAATATTTTTTTCTCTCAAAACCTGCTCTAACGTTTTCTGTAAATTTTCCCTTCATATGTATCACAGGACTGTAAAAATATGGTAATAGTACCATCTTTGGCGAATTCTCAGTTTTTTTCTAAAAATGCAAAATGTTAACGTTCATCAAAACAACAATAATTGAAGATAGAGACTTTCTGTTACAAAACATCAATTCTTTAAAAAATATCATGTCCAATTATTTGAGTGGATTTCGCATGATTTGTGTTTGAAATTAATGCAATTGGAAACAAAATTCCCCCCAAAAACACTCCAAATGTTTTCTTCAATTTTTTCCGCAGGTAGAAGAAAGATCGCTTAAAAGAATAGCGTTGGTTTCAATTTCGTTGAACTCTCTAAATTTTAGAAAATTGCAGATATATAAATAATGCAAGACAGTGTGTGCTGTTGGAGCTTTACTAGTTGTGACTCTTCGTCCAAATCGATCAAGTATTTCTGGACTGAATGAACCGTTCCTCTTGCAAATTACCCTGTATGATTATTAGAAATAGAGTGAGCTCCTTGAGAGGGCTGATATGATAGGAAGGCCATAGAGAAAATATAAATCGAAACAACTCGTGTGAATCGCTCGACATGAAAAAAGAGGTGTGTGAATAATGTATCCGTAGTGTTCAATAGCACACGCTCGTGCACTTCGTAATGTCGCGTGTGAAGTTGATATGACACGAACGATCTATAAATGTCTCTGTTTCCAGTTATATTTCGTTGGCGGTCAGGCACAATGTGACTTGTCCGTGAATGTTCGAACTATTGACATCAATTGTTTTATATTGGTACCATTGTAGGGATATCCATGACACTAGTTATTTGGTTTTGCTTTATACCTACGAGAGCGATAATCCAGTCGCCAATAACTTTTCGGCGAATAACTCTTCAGAAAACAAAATATTCTGTAAAAATGCTTTTCTGGGGTTTTAAATACAATTATCATTTATACAATTATATTTTGTAACGATTCACGCAATTTATTAGGCAAGTTAACTTTCTTCTATATTAGATGTGTTAATATAAATTATGTTGAAAATTGTATTCTTCTTTCAGTTTTATTTCATTTAGTAATACTGATAAACTTCTATTTATGTTTTCCTGGAAGGTCAATTGCTTTATTTAGAGATAATTTCTGGGGTCTCCATGCCACAGAAGTTAGTCTGTTTCGGTATTTTTTGTAAAATCGTTAAAACATTGAAATACATCGTGCGTATACTTCATTGGAGCTGATTCCCGAGTTTTACGTGTTAAATTATTTTGGCAAAATTAGCTTGTCAAAAATGTCGCCAATTTGACTCTCAAAACTTGGGAATTTTCAAGCCAACAGTCAGATTCCCGCCTTTACGATTATAGCGTCTGCAAAGCTACTGGGCAGGTAAGGTCGTGTGCAAAGCCCATTTTACGCGGGTCATTTTTAATCAATGCAGAAAAATGACGGTCCCGACAGAATGTAAGTTCTACAAAAAAATGACGCATGCTTCATTTTTCTGCAGATTTCATTCAGTTTGACTAAAGCGCTCCTGTCGTTAATTTCCCCAACTTTTCCTCGTTTGCTATGCGTGTGGTGCGATTTATTTCTTTTGTGCAGTTTTGAGAGCGTTCTATTGTATTGAATTGTAATGTGAAGTAATTAGTGTGGTGATATATGAGATTTGTGGCAGAAGTCATGGCAAATATTGTTTTATGAAAGAAATATTACCGGATCACATAAATTTATTTTTCACGCTAAAGCAATGCTGTACTAGTATTCACAACAACAGGTAGTTCTTTGAGTGTCTACATTAACACAGGGAGCAAAGTGAAATCAGTTGTCTAACTACCGCCGTGCAAGATAAATGTAACCCTTTCGAGCAACGTTCCTACATCATGACAACCGTCCTCCGGGCAAGAAATGTCCCAGAATGTCACAGGAAGTTGATAGAAGGCTTTTGGAAATAATGCCCTTCTACAGCGAACAGTCGCGAAATAGCCAGGAGTGTTCAAGCGAGGACGCGCAGCAACCTAGGAACCCACGGGACCACGATTTGTGGCAAATCGATAGAGTACTCTCCAAATATATATCTGAAAACAATATGTGTAGTTTTGAAGTTGATTTTTACAGACGGACAGATATTTTATATCTCTCATATATATAAGAGAGAGATCGCAAAAGGAAGAAGTACCGTAGTGGTTTCGGACTAGAAGATCGCGGGTTCGAGTCCCGCCCCGAGCATGAGAGTATTTGTGCATGTCTGTATTATTGTATCATGTATTGTATCATGTATTTATTATTTCGCTATTTTCAGACACAGTTAAATTGTAAATTAGAGTAGTGCACTTACACACATTCTGTTCATTACATGTAATATCTTGAAGCGAGAGATTGTAAATTGAATTTTTGATTTCACGTGCAATGTAATTGGAATAGCACAAATTTAGATATAATTAATTTTCCAAGGGATATATATATATATATATATATATATATATATATATATATATATATATATATATACATACCTCAAAATCTCTTTTTAGGAATCAGGAACCATCAATACATGTATTTTCGTCAAAATCTTGAGCGATTGTTTAAATCATTAAAACCTTTGAAGAGTCTTATTTCAATGGAAAATAAGTCATTAACTTCTTCAGGTAATAAATGAGGATCGAATTTCTTGGGGAAACTTCCTTCGAGTCCCTTCTCCGGTACATTTCTGTTGCCATGTTCAATCATCACAGTTTCGCATTGGCGTTAGAGAAGAAAGTCTTCACCGTTGTCTCTGGCAGCTTGCAGACGGATGAGCTAATTGCAAAGCTTGGCAACTCTCATATACATACTTTACAAATCATCTTGAATGAGGAAATGATTAAGAGCTGTGGGTTGGGGATTTAACTCGATACATCTAGGGCTTAGGCAAAGAAGACAGAGTATTTCATATTATTGTTGTAAATTTACAAACGTACATGTGCGACCATTCCACTTATTCTAAATCAATGTTTTAATGGTAAAAAATACCTCCATAATGGAACTAACGTGTAACAGAAAGGCCCCAAACTGAGCGTTACATCTTACTGGTCTCTTACTGTTTATATATATAATCTATGGTGCAATTAATGTTGAAAGACATTTTTCATAAAGATTTATTCAGTATTATCGATAGATTTATTGGAACAATTCACAACACTTCTTTGAAAATATTTGAAGTGATTATTCAATATTCTTTGACAGTTATTTTTTCGTGATAGTCACAAAAAAAATTCAAAAAGCTTTTTACGCCTGAGAAAACTACGTTACTGAACATTCTGACTTAAAAGTTTCACCAAATCACTTTGATCACAATGATAACGAAAATACTGTTACAGGTAAAACACAAACCAATCATAACAAGATACATCTTCATTCTTTACACACATCCACATCCCTCGACAATTAGGTACATAGTACTTTTAGACCTCAAAAAATGACAAATGAAAGAGTATTATGTATACACAATGCTTGGTTTCTACCGGAACACGAATGGCGTTCCGGTACCACGAGAATAATTATTAAATTATAGTATAAATATATAACTATTTCTATTAAATTAATAATTAATTTGAGGCAAGTTCCGGTTCCTAAAATTGTATAAATCAAGCACTCTGTATACATTTCCTGACAGCATTTCACATTTTGGAGTTTTTTTAATAGGTGCGATTAGGTAAAAATAAAACTTAAGATAGCTATAATTGATTCATTATGAAAAAGAAAGAAGTGCTACTTAATTTATTGGGCTGAAATTATTTGTTTTTAGACTATGCTAGTATTGTGTAGCCATGCTACTAAATATGTAGAAATAATACAATGCACTACAGTTGTTTGACGTATCTCAATGCATATTTTAGTGAGTGCTTTAGTAAGTACACAGGTTCTCATTTTTTACTCCTAACACATTTTCAGTCCTTAAACAACAATTGTGATGAAAACATGTAAGTTATGAATTGTTAGTATTATTGTTCGATTTCATTGAGAGTAACTATGGAATAAAATATTATAATATTAAATATTTATATTATGCTGAAATAATCGATTAGATAATTGTAATAAATGTTTGTGAATTAGATGAATGGTATCTCCCTGGGTAGGAGTAGAGCGTGAGGACTTGCTCTAACAACCACAATAAAATCACTCGTATGGTAATGTGAAAAAGAGTATTTTATTTGCATGTCATTAAATTAGTTACGTTGATCTCATTTGCAAGGGCCTCGGATTCCTTCCTTTACCCGCTCACTCCCTTCAATAATATGCACACCTGCTGCATATTCTTAAGGATCACACACACACGCGCGCACACGATGGAGTGCAAGGGTGATGCGACAGTCGTCGGAATAGTTTTTTTAGAAGAAGGTCTTCCGAGAGCCCCATTTCTCTTGGCGTGTAAGAGGGCAAGTTCTCTACTACAAGAAAGCAGATCTACAATAAGATGGCAGATGTACAACAAGAAGCCTTGCGAGATCTACAAAACGTTATTTTCTCCCTCGTTTTTCCCTCGTATATGAGAATTTTTGTGACCTAAATGACAGGAGGCTGACGTACATGGAGATATCAACAATAAGTTAGTTGTATGTTAGATGAATGTCTTTCAAGTAGCTGGCAGGTTGATTTGTTGCATCGAGAAGAAGCCTTCCAAATGTGAACCAACTAGAAAAAGTACTTCCTCATCCGCATATCTCGGCGATGTTGGAGCTCTTTCCTTTTAGGTGTCCCTCCAAATCGTCCGCTGGTAGCCACGCTCATTTGCCTTCGCATCACTTCACTTCTCGCGAACTTGTGATTAGGAATAATTCGCTTCGAGTGCATGCGAGAACATTTCTCTTGTATTCACGAATCAGAGATGACTGTGTTCAAGAAGATTGATCCAATCCAAAGATGATCTGGTAGAAGGCCGGTCCAGAAGAAGCCTGATTTGGGTGAAGGCTGATCCAGAAGCAGCCTGATACGGGAGAAGGCTCCAGAAGAGGGATGATTTAGACGAACGTGTATCTCAAAGTATAATCTGGGCGAAGAGACTCTAGAAACAGTCTTGTCTAGAAAAGACTGATCAAATATACGCTGATCTAGAAGAAAGCTCTCTCCATACGCAGCCCATGCCGACGCGTAAACCTTTTTATCCTCCGATCCCCGTTGATGGTGTCTCCTTGCCTAAACCGCAGTCGCTTGCAGCCGAAAGCCACAAGCGCGGTGGCCAGCCCCAGCCCGAGCAGCGCGAAGGCGCCCCAGAGGTGGCGCATGGCGAGTGCGACGCGCTGGTCGTCTGGCTCTCCTGGCTAAGCGGCCTGCGCTAGAAGGAACTGCGTGCCCACGTCCATGGGGCAGCGCACCTCGTAAACATAGTTGACGCATAACGTGCTTCTAGAGCCCATAATATGATTTATCTCGTGTTCGCAATCAAGAAGTGCTCATGCAGAAGAATGATCCGGATCAATGCTGATTCAGGTTGATTCAGGAGAATATTGATCCAGGTGATGCGTAATCCAAAGATTGAGTCAGAAGAATGCCGATCTAGAAGTCCTAAAAGGCTGATCTGGGAAAAGAAACTTCTGGAAAAAATGGTTCTGAAGAAAACACTGATCAAATATACGCTGATCTAGAAGAAAGCTCTCTCGATAAGGAGTGCACGCCAACGCGTAAACCTTTTCATCCTCCGATCCCCGTTGATGGTGTCTCCTTGCCTAAACCGCAGTCGCTCGCAGCCGAAAGCCACAAGAGCGGTGGCCAGTCCCAGCCCGAGCAGCGCAAAGACGCCTCCGAGGTGCCGCATGGCGACCGCGATGCGCCGGTCATCTGGCTCTCCTGGCTCAGCGGCCTCCGCCTGGAGGTACTGCGTGCCCACGCTCATGCAGCGGCGCACCTCGTAAACAAAGTTTACGCATAAGTTGCTTCGAGAGCCCATAATATTATTTATCTCGTGTCCGCAATCAAGAAGTGCTCATGCAGAAGACTGATCCAGGTAAAGGCAAGATCAGGTTGATCCATTAGAAGGCTATTCCAGAAGCCTGGTCTGGGAGATGGCTGATTCAGGAGAAAATTGATCCAGGTGAAGGGCAATCCAGAAGAAGATAGATTAAAGAGAATGCCGATCTAGAAGACCAAAAAACAGATCCGAGAGAAGACACTTGCAGAAAAATGCTTGTCTAGAAGAGGATGAACAAAAATACGCTGACCTAGAAGAAAGCTCTCTCCATACGGAGTACACGCCGACGCGTAAACCTTTTCATCCTCCGATCCCCGTTCATGTTGTCTCCTCGCCTGGGCCTCTCAGCGGCCTGCGCCAGAAGGAACTGCGCGCCCATGCGGCGGGGCACCTCGTAAACATAGTTTACGCGTAAGGTACTTGGAGAGCCCGTAATACGACTTATCTTGTGTCAACAATAAAGAACTGCTGATGCAGAAAACTGATTGAGATGAAGGCTGATTCACGATCAGATTGATTCTGGAGAAGGCTATTCTAGACGAAGCTTCATCTGGGAGAAGTCTGATCCAAGAGAATTTTGAATCAGGTGAAGCGTAATCCAAGAATGCCGATCTAGAAGTCCTAAAAGGCTGATCTGGGAGAAGACACTTCCAGAAAAATGCTTCTCTAGAAAAGGATGAACTGACCTAGAAGAATGCTCTCTCCATACGGAGTCCATGCCGACGCCGCGTAAACCTTTTCATCCTCCGATCCCCGTTGATGGTGTCTCCTCGCCTGGCCCGCAGTCGCTCCCAACCGAAAGCCACAAGTGCGGTGGCGAGTCCCAGCCCGAGCAGCGCGAAGGCGCCCCCGAGGTGGCGCATGGCGAGCGCGACGCGCCGGTCGTCGGGCTCCTCGCCGGCGCCGGTGCCGCCGGCGGCCAGCGCCAGCAGGTACTGCGTGGCCACGCCCATGCGGCGCCGCACCACGTCGCGGCGCCAGAAGGCCGTGGCGCCGGCCTCGTGCAGCGCGGCGGCGACGCGGTCCAACGGCGCGCGCAGCGGCGACCCCAGCGGCAGCATCAGCGCGATGAGCGAGCGCCGCGCGCACTCGCGCAGCACGCGCAGCGACGCCAGCTGCGCCTCCGACAGGCGCGGCCCCAGCGGCAGGAACGCGTCGCCCAGCTGCGCACCACAACCCCCCCCCCCGACTCATAGAACCAGTTGCGACGCTTAACGGCCAATTCACAATGCAAACGTTTACATTAAACACTTAAAGGCTCATTCACAATGCAAACGTTTACATTAAACACTTAAAGGCCCATTCACAATGCAAACGTTTACATTAAACACTTAAAGGCCCATTCACAATGCAAACGTTTACATTAACATAAGTGAGAGTCTGAACAAGGATAAAAAAGAACAGTTGCAGTATACCAGATCTATGATACTATAACAAGTTCCTTTCTTACAGTATCATGGATCTGGTATACTGCAAATGTTCTTTTTTTCCGTGGAGTATTCACAATATCTGACAAAAACGTACACAAAATAAGTTTCTATTTGCTGTGAGATATTCTAGTGAACTATTGGTTGGATGTGAGAATCGATTATGTAGTATCGACCCTGTCCATGGCCCATATGGCGTTAGTTCGTCTATCCTCTTCGCTCCTATTTCGATTCTCGATTTTGAGTTAACGTTCTCTGATTGGTTCATTTCTTATGTCTTACGTAAGCATAAGGCCAGAAGCTTGAAATTTGCAAGGTTTTAAGTTAACGTCTTACGTGTTATGCATATGCGAACACATTGTGAATGAGTCCACTTATGGAACTTTTATGTTAACGCCATGCTAATGTTCATGTTTGCACTGTGAATGGGCCTTAATGGTTTCTATGGATATTCCAAGCATTTCTGCTTGAACATGACAATGGCCGAGTGGTCTCATGAACGCTATCTGCTCTGTTCATAGCTGTTTACGGACGTACGCCTCTCCACGCGAAGGCGAGGACGTGAACGCAAAGGCTTAAATGCGTGAACGCGAAGGCGAGGACGGAAACGGAAGCGTTAAGTACATGCGTTTAACAATAAACGCCAACAGGAAGGAGAATTGCGCTATGAATCTACAGCGGCAAAAGTTAAAACTTAAAGAAAAGTTACGCTTCTAAATACACTCATCTGTTCATTCTTTGATTTGCCATCTGTCTGTTTCAGTGTTGTTATGAATAATGAATACTTTAATGAAAGAATAATAATTAGACAAAAATCATAAGAACGAATTAAAGCAAAAACTACTACGAACGTATGGAAAATACAACTAACTAAAATTTTAGGA
The DNA here is from genome assembly GCA_017312745.1 of Gryllus bimaculatus. Lineage (NCBI taxonomy): Eukaryota > Metazoa > Arthropoda > Insecta > Orthoptera > Gryllidae > Gryllus > Gryllus bimaculatus. The sequence continues at coordinate 4,115,165 of BOPP01000015.1, read as the reverse complement.
ATGTAAAACACCTCCAACGAAATAAAAAATATTTTTTGTGGGAAATTTTAATTCTAAGTATTACTATGAATAGAAAAACAACCACCGAACTGCAGTTACTAAAAATAAATAAAACAACTCAACAATGACGAACAAAACCCGCCTCAAACCCTCACCTAGCAAATCCACGCTCTATCCTCATTATCGCACTAGACTATCAATGCTGCTCCCGACCAGTGTCGCGCGCAGGTCGCGTGTTCGATCAGCTGGAAAGCTTCGCCGCCATTTCATGTACTTGGACGAGACGCTTGCCACTCCCGGGCCAAGATAAATGTTCACCATCCTTTCCGTTCCCGCCTAACTTCGCGTTCTTGTCGTGTTATCAACGTCTGCCTGAGATGTCTGTCTTTGAACTTTGTTCCCGTTCGCGTTGCTGTTCCCGTTCGCGTTGCTGTTCCCGTTCGCGTTGCTGTTCCCGTTCGCGGGCTGTTGTGGAGCGGCTTTTACAGTGGCACATTCTACACGAAATGATTGCCGTTGCCGTGCAAGCCAACTATATAGTCATTAGTCCTGTTTGTGTTGTGAATGATTTATCACGAGAGGTGGCAGTTTTCTTCCCCGATGGATGGCAAGATCCAGCGCAGACCTACACTTCGGCATAAAGAGGATTTCCACATCCAGATATCTCTCCCAGACGGGCACCGCCCAAGTAGAAACAAGCTTTATGCTTCTGATAGGTCTTCCGACGTGTATGGAAGAACAGTGCGTGTAAGTTAAGGGTGAGGATAAACAAGGAACAAGGAATAAGGAAAAACCACGCGCACCCATTGTCAGTTTGTCAGGGCTGCTCAGCATTCGCCTGGTATTGATCGGTGAAACTATGGAAAACTACCGATCAGAAAAACCGGCCGCTAGAATTTTCCTGCAGACAGAGGCAGAATTTGATCAAGCTGGTATCTGAAATTCTGCCTCAGTCAGGACACGAATGCAAGGACCTCCCGTTCAGAAGCACTGCATAGACATCAATTAATGCACTGAGCCAACTATGCCGATAAATCCAATGGCTTTCAAATAGCCTAAAAATACGAAAAACGCCATTTCTGAACACATTATTGGGCAGGATACTGTAGAACTCTTTAGAAAGTTTTGACTTACAAAATTTGAAAACAAACAGGAATGGTGATACACCATACATTGGAAATATTAAGCTCTTAAATTACTCATTTCGATGCGGAGTGGCGCTCACCTTGAAGCCGAAGATGGCGTAGTTGCGCTGGGCCAGGCGCAGATCCCGGTCGCGGGTGGTGTTGTCGGACTCCAAGGTGTAGCTCTCGCAGAAGCTCTTCTGCGCCGGCTCCTGGAAACGCCCAACATTCGTTATAAGTAGAGCCCGGAAGTGTGAAAAAGCGCCTTTTTACATTCTTTTGTAACTAGCCTACGTATATGCAAGAATATCTATTTGATATTTCAGCGGAAATACGTACACGTTTTGGGGTTCCCTGATACCGAAAAAGTGTTTTCTTTCAAAATGTTCGACTGGCCGTCTGTCTGGTGTATGTGAACAACACTAGCACCTAAACTATGCATAAGATTGTTGATTTCTTGTCGATCTGTCCTGAGCCGAAGATCTGCGATTTTGAAAAACATTCTATACTTTTTGGGGGTTACTTGTATGACACCCCCTACACTAAACATTATCAAAATTTTCTCAAAAATGGCTCCGATTTTTTTCTTTAAATTTCTTGTAAACAAAGAGTAAAATACACTTATAAAGGTAGCGTAGTTCGGATTTTCATGGTTCAAAAATGTATTTTGGGCAGCGATAGATGGCCACTGGCAAGAGTATTTGGCAAGTTCTAATAGCTAGCCGAGACCAAAGGAAACAGAAAATTCATACGGAAAAGTCTGTGCCATTCTGTAGCACCACTAGTTTTTTTTTCAAAGCGTCCGTTTGCCTTTGTATTTCTTCTATCCCGACACCGATCTCGATCAATCTGGAATCATATCTGCAAGCCTGGGTAAAAGGAAGGCAATATTTCATAGTCATGTTTTGTCTTTCTGTTTAAGCGGAGGCTCCAGTTCTAGGTACTGTTGAAGAGCTAAATGAAAAAGGACGATTTTTATTACATTGATGTCAACAGGCATTGTTCGCTCCCGAGAAATCCCATCCTACTTTTGAATGACTCCCTCCAAACCCTCTGGAAAACAGAGATTCTGTGTATGATATACGTTTGTCAGAACCGCCGATTACACAATTGCCAAGAACGAAAAATATAATTCTCAAGGATAACAAATTCATAATCATAATATTGGGTGCTCATGTGGAATCAAGATTACAAACAAAATATAGTTGCTATGCATGTATCTGGTAGTGTAAATTTTAGAGTTAGAATAAAAATGTGGATCATTTTTATTATTGTTTAACAATAATAATTATGCCTTTGAAAGGTGTTTTTCATAGTTTAATACTTTTTGAACCCCTATATTAGCCACAATAAATGCATTTTTGCGTAACTATTTTAGTAAAAGTATATGTCTGAACCTTCGAGCTCTAATTATATGACATTATGTAATACAACAGATCAAAGAAAATCAATGTATGCTGATCAAGCTAATTTTATTTCTATATAGTGTTTAGTATTATTGTTAGTTTTATTTATATCTCCAAATAATTAATACTCAACTACATTCATTATAAATTAATTCAATTATTAACGAAAGTTTATATTTCTTGAAAATTGTTTATTTTCTTCAAATGTCCATAATTTCACAATTCTCAATGATCTTCGTTTTTATGCAAATGAAGGAGCGCTAGATTCTTGGGCTGTATCCGCCCCAACATTTATATTGTTTGACATTTTCTTATTTCGCTCCACATGGATGTCTGACGCTTTCGAATATTTTTGTTCTGTTCCCATGTCTTCCGACAGGTACTGACATACCACGGTATTATTCACTTTGCGACGATTCCTGTCCGAGCAAATATGTGGTCTCCTAAGGCGAATCACTCTGCATGAAGTGTGCCACCACATGGAATATAAATAATGTGTGTTAATAGTTACTTACGAATAAGTATCGTAAAATATAATATTACAATATCGGATTGGAGGATTATTAAATGAGGAGTACGCTGTGTCGAGGACTAACGACTAATATACTTAGTAGTTAATAAGTGGCCAGATATTACAACATTTGAGTTTTAATACCTCTTATTACGAAAGTGAACCCAAATTCGTTATGTTTTAGTTCCTTTATTGGATAAAATATTAAACCCGAATAATACAAAACCGTGCTTATTGTACTGCGTGATCGAGCGGCGAACCTGTGCTCTCGGCCGACGTCACAGAAGAGGGAGACGGCTACCCTGAATGCCGTGTCAAAAACATCGACTTCCTTGCTTTTCAACATGCAGATTCAATACAAAAATTAAATAAGAAAAACGATGACCCAAATTTCTAACGTAGCCAAAATAAATTTCTGGACGATTACATTTCCAAATTTGCATTGGGCTACCCGATGTTTCCGGATCCTTGGATGGCTCTACAGCGCAAGCGCACTCTCTTCTCCCTTCTCGTGTGTGTCGCTCGCAGTGCTACCAGATGTGTTTAGAGGGATTCCGCCATGTTCGTTTCAGTTTCCGCCGAAAATCCGCTGAACTGGTTTTAAATTTCCCGCCTAAATCCGCTAAACGTAAAATAAATTCTTTTTTCATATTTAAATATTGTATTAATTTATTCTATTAAAACAAACGATAGAAAATAATGATAGAAAAGGACAAATGCTAATGAATGCATGAAATAGATAAGGACAATTGCTTGTTCTTGGTCATAGCCGTTGCTATTGGCGTATTCGAGCCCCAATATTTTAAAATAATAATAAAGGACGCACTTATGTAGACTGAATTGTCTGTCTTGTATTGTTATTTTAAAATGTTTCTGCTCGAACACGCTATGTGTCCTGGCCTTAATAGTGAAGTTTTGAAATTCCGCTTATTTTCCACCTTCTTTATTAATTTCCGCCGTTTATTCCACTGTCCGCGAAACTAATTTTTTTTCAAGCTCAAAATCCGCTGAAAACGGCGGGAATTCCGCCGATAGGGAAACACTGGTCGCTCGTTCTTCAACAGCCGTCGAGGGCAAAGGTATCTCGCGCAGGCGCGGCGAGTGTCTCACGTCGTAGTAGAACATTTCCTCGAGCGGCGGGCGGGACTCGCCGCCCCAGGCGACGCGCGCCTCCACCATGTCCTGGATGGAGTCGAGGGGCGCCGCGAACTGCGGCGAGGTGAGGTGCGCCACGAGCGAGCTGCAGTACGCCGTCACCATGAGCACGCAGAAGAGCGACCAGCACTGCAGGAAGAGGCGCTGCGCGGCGGGCCGGCCCAGCGACGGCGGCGAGTGCGTCTGCACCAGCATCCCCAGGGCGTCCAGCGCCGCGCCCCCCAGCAACGCCCTCGCGCCCCCGCCCGCGCCGCCTGCGAAACCAAAGGACAAGGAAGAAGACCAACAACAACAGCAACAACAAAAAGAGGAGGTAAGAGAAGAGGAAGAAGAACAACAATACCAACAAAGGGGAACAACGAGAACAACAATATAAAGGAGATCAATACAAAGAAAAACAATAAAAAGAGGAGGAAGGAGAAGAGGAGGAAGAACAATAATAGCAACAAAAAGGCGAGCAAGAAGGACAACAATATAAAGGGGATCAAGAAGAAGAACAACAAAAAGAGGAGCAAGAACAACAATAACAACAAAAAGAGGACGAAGAAGAATAGCAACAATAACAACAAAAAGAGGACGAAGAAGAATAGCAACAATAACAAGTGATTAGGAGGAGGAAGAACACCAAGAAGAGGAAGGGAGGAAGAACACCAAGAACATCGAGGAAGGAAGAACAAGAAGAGGAAGGGAGAAAGAACTACAACAAGAAGGAGAAGAAGGACAACGATAATAACAAAACGAGATAGAAGAAAAACAGTAGGAGGAGGAAAATGAAGAACAGCAAATGGAAAAGGAAGAATAAGAAGAAGAAAAAGAAGAGAAGGCAGAAGAAAAAAATGAGGAAGAAGAGACGAATAAAGAAGAAGAGCATGAGGATGAATACAAGCAAGGAAAGGGGAAGACTAAAAAGGATAGGAAAAGAAAAGAAGGATGTGGAAACCAGACGCGACAGCACGTACCCGCGCGCCTGAGTCCGGCGAGCGCGGCGGCAGCAATCACCAAGGCGGCAGCGTCCGCGGCCCAGACGCGCGGGCTGAGCGGGCGGCGCAGGGCGGCGGCGGAGACGGCGCCGGTACAAGTGTACAAAGTATGAATTGCTAATTTTAAAACACTCCGGCAACCTTTTCCTTTCAGAACCCTGCTTTACCGCAGAAGAACACAAGCACGCGTGATTGACCCGCGCCCGTCGGACCTCTGTACCGTGACAATTACCGTCACATGGGCCTGACGCCAAAAGTTAACCCGTCGTGCGCGACCGTGTGCCTACGAGCACGTGAGAATTGTCTGGCCCTGTACTTCCGGACATCTCGCCCTCAACCCTACACCCTCCTTGTAACAACACGACAAGCTCCATCCGTATGCGAAACTGAATGATGAACGCGGGCGCAGATTGCCTCCGCGTAAATAGTTGAGGCTGACACACCCCACCACTGTTCCATAGATAGACTCGCACTGGCGCGAGGCTCGCAGGCCAGCCGTTGGTTTAGGCACCACACACCAGGTTGGTTATGCCACAACGTCAGGTTGGCTCCTGTTCCGGTGAGGCACGCTAGCTAGCCTCCTCGGAGTTTTACAGCCAACGTAATTTTGTGGCTGCTGCGGCTCTACATGAGTACAACCGCACAGAAGCGCAAACTCCGGCATGTTTCAGGCTTAACCGCTTCCTCCCACCAGAAAGATTACTTTCAACCAAACCTAACGGGTTTCTGGCCCTCGTGTTAACGACGCCACAGACGCCCCATGCTCGGGGTAAGAATTTTTTTTCGCAGAAAAATGTGCACAGGAAAAAACTTCTGCTATACTATTAAAACCTGGTGTTTGACTCAACATTCTAGCAATTTTTTACCGTTAAACAGATCAGAAAAAGTACAAAAACCAAACCGTCTAAATTACAAAAATATAAATCTATGGCTGTGCCTCTTTCTAGCTATGTGCCAGTTGAACGCTTAATTACTATACACATGTGAACCAGACACAATTTCTTGACATAGCCAACTTGAAAGAATCCTTGAATTACAAAAAACATTACCCTTTTATATACAATCATAGTGTGCCCATGATAGCTCTTGAAGTAACAAAAATTCTGAGAAAATAAAGTACATGAATAATTCTGCTATACAATACAAAGAATCTGAAACATACATCATGTGCCGCATGGACTACGTTTAATGGCGCCATGTATGCATCTGACATCGTGAAAACAATAACACAAAAACAAAAATGAAATACCCTTGAATTACAATTTATTTACATCAATTTTCACCGACATTCATACAGTGCACGAACGTGTGAGTTCTCTACACCTGTCAGAGATCAATTCATTCATCGTACATGAGCGACAAGCCCATCGGCATTTACATTGCTCAGAACCTTTTGTGTATGATGTTAAGTCAAAGATGCTGAATAAATAAAGACCAACGTAATAATCTGGGATTTTTGCCCGCCGTGTTACGTAACCAAACTAGGGGATGTGGTCAGTTTTCAATTTGAATCGTGGCTTGCCGACGAGATATAATTGGAGTTTATCTAAGCCCCAAATAGAGCCAAATACTCGACTTCTGTCGTCCATAATTGGATTCCAGCCTCATTTAATTTACGACTCAAAAAATACTACGTTGTGTTCTCTATACCTTCGTCATTGATTTGATAAAGAACTACCCTATAGACTCTCCTCGATGCATCAGCCATGAATTCTGATTTCCTGACATTTTTTTAATAAAGTGCCCATAATCTTACGGCATTGATAAGGGCCGTGTTTTATTCAAAAGGGCAACCTAAGCGGCCGATACGTGCCGAAACAGGTCACGAAACGCCGATACCTCTGCGCCTATCCGTAAGACCTATGTGCCAAAAGCACTTACTGAGATCTAATTCTCTAATGATTTAGCTGCTGCTACCTGTTTCAATACGTTCTTCCCGATTATGGGCAAAGGAAAATACTCAGTTTTGATTCTAATTAGTCTAATGCAGAATCTTTCGGCGAATTCCGCCATCAGTGTACTTGTGAAACAAGTTCTTGATCCGTTTGACGCTCTCGCGGAATCCATCCGACTGAACAAGTCTATACTAAGCTTCAATTACTGTGACCGCCTCAGGATATTTCGTGGCTAAACACATGGCCGTGAATATGAACTTTTTCCTGACTCAGACTCGGAAAATGGGCACCACAGCGTCGACATTTACTTCCTCGACACGCCTCGCCAGATGTTGTACAATTTTTAAAAATGCGCGAAAGTTCCCTCGGCCGCCGTTGCGTACTCGTTGGCAACTATCGCAGCTGCGCACAGAATTTTCAATAACTTTACAACAGTTCGGCCAAAAGAAATACTTGGCCATCGCGTCTTTGCTCTTCGTGACCCAAAATGGCCGTGAGCAACTTCCTGGCAGAGTTTCAAAATCGTGCCAAGATGCACACGCGGAGTCACTAGCATTGAGAATCTCTCACCGCGCTGGCTTTGCCGGTTCCGGAACAATAGGCCGGCGTTCTATAAAATAATCGCGCCGTTCCCGCTCCCGTGCCTTCCGCTAGCTCTATTAACGGTGTGAGCTCTGCATTCCTGCCTCTGAGCTTTTACAAATTCGGCCGGGTCTAAACGGGCAAAGCAACACACACAGAATCTCTTCAACTTCCGCGCCGTTTACATTGCTTTGCTGCCTGGTTCGTCAACCCCGCCCTGAAAGACACTGTTTTCCTTGTTCGCGTCCGGCTCAAGTGCGGCGTCCGCTCTCCGCCGTCTCTTGCAAGCTCGCCTAGCTTAACCGCCCCACCTTCTGCCTCGTACCTGACCACAAAGGGTGGTCACTTGCGCCCGCCGCCACCTGTCCTGCCCGTCGGGCTGTTCTGCTGCACAAAGAAACTGGGTTCATAGAACCTTTGCTTCATTTCCGGCAACATCGTGGCAGACCTGATGGCTTAATATGTAGTATTCTAGATCGCAATTTTCGCGACTGGCGGCCTCGGTAACAAGTTATCAAACGGACCTAAAATTTCAACTCTGGCCACCGTAGTTTAATCGGCGCCTCGTCCAGGGGCTGCTTAACCCGTACGGACTCGCCTGTATATTGATTAGGAATGACGTGCTTTGGCGTTGATTAGATCTACGGTAGCAACCAGTATCGCGAAGAATGGTAATTGCTCTTCCGCAAACCGGCGCGACAAACGTGTGAGGAAGCAACAATTCCGCTCGCACCGTCGGTAACCACGTGACACACTATCTCGCTTTGTTAAGCTTAGGGCAATATTTCTTTATTGGCCCCGGTTTTTTACACAATAAGCACGTGCGTTCCTGCGGTTTGTCGAATACCGGCGTTTCGGTCTACTTTAGGCGCCGCGGGTTTAGAAGTGAACGGCACGTTTTCCGTTGCTTTCCATTTCTGCGTCTCACCCACGACTCCTTGTTATAAACTTTGGAAAACCCTTTCTTGTACCCACTAGATCGATGTTCTCGTAGGTGTCCAGCCTGCGTGCCAAGTCTTGGACTGGCAACTTCGCCCCCAAACATCTAAGAAGTGGGCACGTATGTCCGCCGGTACTTTCCGTTTCATCTGGTCGGTAACAATCAGATCTAATAAATGCTCGTAAGTTTCAACTTTTAACCCTGAAATCCACTTTTTGCAATATTCGTAAAATTCGCGAGCATAAACATTGCCAAGTATTTTTTTGCTCCTTTTGCGTGACTGCAAAAACATCTGACGACACTTTTCGGGCGCTGAATTTATAACATGTCTAGTAACTGAGTTTTGATCTGGTCATAATCCTGCTCTGGTGAATCCGATCCTACAACTACTCACAAGTATTGATTTCATTTGGGAAGCAGTCCCATTAATTGACTGACCCATTCGACTGGCGCAGATGTCGAGCTGACGAGCATGTGCGTTCGAAAACACTTAAAAACAAGGTAATATCCTCACCCTTCGCCTTTAAATCTATCCATTACCTGAATTAATACGAATTTTACTTTTGTTCCAGAATCTTCTACTACACAAAGATTCGCGCGAGGTAGCCTGATTCGTTAACTTCAGCCTTTCGAGTTCGTAATGCCGTCCTCGCTCCTTTTCCTCGAATTCGCGCTGCCGTTCTCGCTCTTTTTCTCTCGAATCGCTCGCTGGCGTCTGCTGCTCTTCTCTCTCGAATTCGCGTGATTCAGCGATCTGCTCTTAACCTGATCGGCGAGTTGCTTAACAAAACTTCATCGTACTGCTCGCTTCCCGTGATTAATACCTTAACCTTACAACAAGTTTCGTCCCCTTCCAAAATTTCCCCCATGCTCCATCGCGACCGCTCACAAGTATCCTC